>DWAJ01001586.1:0-21520 GCA_018238005.1 Eurema mandarina | reverse complement strand
GCGAGTAGCGCGCCTGCACGCTGCCCACCTGCGCGCACACCCACGCCACGCCCGCGTACCATACTCATATCCATCTTTTTTATATAGAAAAGCGGGCAAACGAGTACAAGTGGTCATTAGTAACCACCTCCACCCGTGAGCGTTCGCAAGGGTCTTCGAGCAAACGAGCAGGAGGAGTAGCTAATCTAACATAACCACCTCCAGTCGTAAGCATTCGCAAGTCTCACGAATGCGTTGCCGATCTACCCCCTACACAAACCAACTAGGTACTCTTGTACCGAGCGATAAGCTCGCGCGTCGACTTTTAGAAAGAGACAAACAGCTAATTTTAGTTTCACATAGCGTTATCTCTTTCTATATGTCTGATGGTATCGTTAATCACCCGCTTTTAGACCGCATTTTTGTAGTCTTATTTTACTGTCTATTAACACGACACCTTGACATTTATTCAAAGTGTGTATTTTATTTATTCTAGTGCCACCTGACAGGATATGTAATAAGGGTATCTTTTAGCACCTGCTCTGAGTCCACGAAATTTATTAGTGATCAATCTTTAAAACTAACTCAGGCGCAGTGGCTACCATCCCACAGAAAAGCGACACGATGACTTGTCCTCAGACATTACAGTTAATGGATTAACAACAGAATTAAAAAAAACCATATTGTATATTTTCTCAAAAACAAAGTCATGTGCAAATTGAACATACATAACAATAACATTTTTTGAAAGAGAAAGATAATACATACATATGTATTTTCTTTTCCCTTTGAATGGTAAAGTTAGATTGAAATAAATTGTAATTCGAAATGACGTAGGAAATAATATCAACAGAAGCTATTATTAAATATCTTATTTCTAAACAAAAATTGCAGACTACCCTCACATTCCTAAACTATAATTCTAATAGTACAAACTAACTAAATCTACATAATACATAACCTTATTATCTACAGCGTCATAGAGACAAATTAATAACAATCTCATGTGGGTATTTTTAAATAAAACAAATAAACAACTGTAAACCAATTAACATGAAACGATTCTCAACTATGGAACAACTCAAAACATAAAATGTCGATCGGTAAATAAATATAAAATAAATAAAATAATTATAACAATTTTAAATATAATTCTAAATAAAATGTAATAATTGACTACATTATTTTAAAATGTAATAATAATACTATAAAAAGTGACACCATCTGTATCTACTTCATTTTATTTTGTCTGTTTAAAGTCTGCCCAAAATATAAAATTTATCAAAGGCTTTTGATAAATCATTAATGTACATAGGTAATGAATGTAATTATGTACATAGGCGTTACGATAATGTACATAGAGTGAAATTTAATTTGAGAAGCTCAAAGGCGCTACGTATACGCATTTTACGACAACGCTTACGTATATTTATTTGCAAGTCTCAAGCCAATATTTATTATTATTTATTTTATTTTAAATTAATTGCTATAACTAAACTAGATGGCGCCACTTAACTACAAAAACAAAGACGTCTAAAACTATTCTACGAATGTGTTAAGTGTGGATCACATTACCTGAGCAGCCCAGGCGTCGGGCCCCAGTATGGCCGACACGAGGTGTATGCAGATGATTGCGTACTGCGCTTCGGTGACGTCGATGCGGCCCATCTTGAGCGTGCCCGTCACGTACGCCTGCCAGTGGGCGCAGTAGAACAGTGTCATTGCGCAGAAACACTGAAATTATTTGCGGGTGAAGATGAGTATGAGAATTTGCACCTTCACTGCAATGTCGCTTTCTCTGTCCCTTTATCCGTAGGTATGCATAAATCTTTAAAAGTACGCAACCATTAATGAGTGTGAATTAGTTTCATCTCGGCGAGCGCGCTACATCAGGTGACTGACCAAGCACTCGCCTAATGAAGTATAAAAAACTACCCAATAAGGTTTACATGTATCATACATGCATAATATATGCGAGCGAAGCCGGGTGGATCGCTAATTAATATATTACTGGTATGGTAACTTTGTTACAGAGTAACGTTTTTTTATTGATATACTAATTTAGTGGCGCGTCGGACTTTGTTTTTTTTTTATTAAATTATGTTTTAATTTAATTTTAAGCTTAATTTTTTTTAAGTAACATAATAAAAAATATGCATAGGAGTATACTCCTATATAGGAGTACAGAAAATAATGAAAAAAATGTTGCTTTACGCCCGGTGTCAATGTACCGGCACAAAAACATGCCGCTTTATATCAACAAACGGTATTAAGACGTGATGTTTCAAGAAATTCAGCTGCTATTAAACATTCTATTGAGTTCTAAGGTACGAATAACACAGGCTAATAAGCTTCATTTTAAGAGATTTGCGTTTGCCTTCAAAATGCTTTTTTGAAGTCGGTTGATAATTCATTTTTATTTCATTATAAGAAAAATATATCTTATCTAAAACATTAAACAATTAACTGCTATCTTAATGTATGTAAAATAAGAATTAACATTTATTTTAATGTTTAATTAAAACTCCTATCAAGGATAAAGAAAACTTGGTATCTTCGCCACAAAGAATCGTTTCTAAATCGTTATTCTCGCTTAATATTCCGAATCCAATAATTTGCAAAACACACCGAATTATGAACCTAATTATGAACCCTTGATACAACGTCTATAGCCAACTACCCTTTAATGTTAAAGTACTTATAGATAGACATTTTCCCTTTACTTATCTAGATAATTCATATACAATCGTATTCTCAAGTGTAAGTAAATATAGAGACCAGATAACAATCCTTCAATGAATCGCCGATTGGCCATACACCATCAGGTGAGCTCTTATCACTATAAAGCTGATAGAAAAGATAAAACATTTTCAAATTAATTCTTTTTATTTTGTACGCAAAAGATCGCGCGCCTTTTCCTACGTCTTTGTTTTACATGTGTATACAAATTGGCAATTTATATCAAGGTTAAATGTAGCTTATGTCATTTTTGTAACATGTGAGTTGTAATATGTAATGAAAAATAATTATAAAAAAGGAAAAGAACTGACAAAATGGAAGGAAAAATGGGCCTACGATGTTTCTACTTGCTTTACGATTTGATACACCTTCATACATTTTTAGTGGGGAAATCTTAATAGGATAGCCATGGGCTTCTAAGACGCATTGGTTTTTGCACATCGGGTAGGGCTCATGGGCACTTTCACACTCTTCTGCGACAGTTGCTTGACCTCTTAACCACACTTACCTTACTTATGCCGGAATACTGAAACGCAACTTAAATTTAAGTACAACTTAAACCGGTCCCATTTGACAGTTCACCCTACAATTCTGTCAAAATTACGAGTCTTAAGGCGTGCTTAAATTTTATTTGCGTATGAGTATTTGGCCGTTAGACAACTATATAATAAAATATACCCAAAAAAGCAACTATTCATCCACACCACCCCAAGAATAATCACGTCACCCTAAACATAGTCATGTCCATTGAAATAAAAAATAGGTTGAATTTAATGACCGATGCTTTTGGCACTTACTTTTCATTTAACCTAAATACATTACGTTCTTTCGAGCGTATATTTAATACGTCGATGATAATATTGATCGGCGTCTAAATATGGGTTCGGAGCGAGCATAGTTAATGTCCATTTTCACCGAAGCTATTGATGCAAAGAACTTCTTATATAATCCTTAACAAATTTTAATATTTCTGGGTGTCTCCCGTTTCAATATTTTCCAAGTCTTTGAAATTCATTAATATTGTGGCTTTTTTTAGGTAAAGGAATTTCTATAAAGTGAATCCAAAGGTTATCCTCTACAACGTCGAAACGCTTACACATACACTCATATTTCCTCAACGACATATTACGTACAATTACGTAAGAATTGATTCAGAGCCATGACCTTGCTGGCCTATTATGTAAACAGAATCCATTCATATAGATTCGCCGGTTTTGGGTGAAATGGTCACTGGCACTTAGCCAGACTTCCACCTGCCAAGTCTTGGACGATACTATAAAGACTATACAGTATACACTATATCGGATCTCCGCGCTCTTAAGTTCAATACGCCTTGGAAATTTCTTGGCAAAACTTCAAAATTGTAAAAAATACTATACATTCAAGATAAAGAGTCTTGCTGAAAATACTATTTTTAATTACGTTATTTTTTATAATAGTGGCTAGTAGATTATAAATTTATAGTCTATTAACTAGGAAAACGTGATGTCCCACGTCAATCAGTCTTCGCTCCGAGGCCGGAACATCGCACAATTCATTTGCCTACGATTTGCACCCATTTGTCATTCAAACGACAGGTGAATATTTTATTAGAAAGTTCACAGCTGAAGTAACCATCTTCAAAAAAGGGGAAGGTTCTCAAAGTTTTCAAAGTCAAATAATTTTTGTTGAACTCGGCAACAACGTATCGAATCCGCAAGGCATTACAAAAAAAATATGTACCAACGATTCGACGGAGAAAGCAGTTTATAATACAGAATAGAACCAGCAAGAAACTTTGATAGTTTAGTATATTTAAGAATAATTAAGTACAAAGTTATCTCAATTTGATGTATTTTTTTATTTTTATTGCCCCAAAACTTTCGAATAAGTGAACTTTATTTTATGAATCATATTCATAAGCTGATACTTCCCGCACGGTCCCATTGAAATTTGGTCCAGTCCTGACCATCGCATCGCTGGAAAGGCTATATAAATCTTAAATTAGAATTAAGTTGCCCAGTTGAAGTTGGTTGTCTATAATTATATCATCGAGTATGCACAACCCGTGACTTGGACGTATAGCAGGACACCATGTTTAATCAGTTGGAGTTCAACATACTCTACTTTCCTTCCCCCTTGGGAATTATATTACATTTGTGCATAAGCATTAACCCAGAAAAAAAACTTGCATATTTCGACTTTAACTTGCAACTTCAACTTTGAAACTGTTATCCTATTGGTATAAATTGTGTTAAGTAAAAGGCTCTGCACACAAAATGACTCACTTAAGATTTAAACTCCGATTACAGGATTAACCTTGGGTTTAAAAAAACTATATAAGGTCTGAGAATTTTGCTTTATATGTTGAGATTTTGCAAGTCATGTTTATTTTGTGCAATTGGGTTTTTATTATGATTATAAGTTCATCTGTATTACCTATATACGTTTGCTTAATAGTATCTATTCAAACAGTTATGTTTGTTTATCAGAACATAGTAGATGAACTATGTATTAAGAACTATACTTATATTACAAAGAAGTCAAGTTTCAGTTTTGTAGGTAATATTTCAATCGATTTTAAAATTTTATTTTTTTGTGGCAACGAGTTTAATGCGCATGCAACTGTTAGTCATGTTAGTATTAAATAAGCAGGAAAGTTGTGGCGGTTTATAGTTTTAAAAAAAGGCAAGTCGATAAAGATGTCCATATTTAGGTTGAACAGCCTTGTGCAAAAAATAATACAATACGAATAAATTTGCAAAAACCACTGGAGTACAATAATTAAATTATTAATTATTTACCTCAACTTACTGTTAACAAATACTATATGAAATTACGATGTTTTAATTTATGGTGCTATATCTAAAAATCGATCCATAATGATGATCGTCAAAAAAAGTTGAGTCAAAATAATACAAATAACGAAACCAAATATCAATTTCATAAATTAAAATATTCAATTATCGTGTATGCCTTTTGCCTACGGCCTAGTTCCGTGATATACCGTCAAAATCTACAACGATTTATCTGCGCAGTTTAATGAGCAACGACTTGTCATACATATATCCGATAAATCGGCTCATATCGATGCGCACCGGTGAATCGTTACGATAAATCGTTCGGTGTTAGTATCTCTAAATTTATCGCGGCAGGTTCATTGACATTCGTTTTAATCACTACAGAAGCACCTACTTTAATATTATATTTGCATAATTATGTATCGGACCATACGTCGAGTCGTGAGGCCAGCGCTACGCACGTCGTAAACTAAAACTGGTCTTTATTTAAATTAATTCAATCCTACGAATATATGTACTAATCTTTAGTTATTTTATAAATGCAAATATTTCTGATACGCTTTCATGTAAACTGGACCGTTTTAACGAAATTTTGTGCAGATATAATAAATAAGACCATAACTTGACGAAGGACATAGGGTTACATTTACATATTATTGCGATAGGAAGGGTTCGAAAGGCAACCAAGTACAAAGACCTAACAAGTAAACGCAAAGTATGTTCCAGGTAATTGCATCGAATTCGCAACCGGCTTTCGCAAGCGGCAGTTGGTAGAGCAGATGGTGCAACATTCTATATCCTTTATTATGTTATCGACATCGTTTTGGGTAACCTGTGTCCCGAAGATGTATAAGAATTTGAAGTAAACAGCAGAGAATATAAGAATCGGTCCAGCTGTTATGAATTTTCTATATTTCTTATAGTGAATCCTTATATAATACCTACGGGCCTGACAGTAAGGACCATGGACTGACATGTATCACTCCTACCGACTCGCAAAACAGACTTCCAGCCCTTACCGATACTTTAGGTCATGAATCTAAGCCGAATTTAGTTATAAATATGTACTAACAGCCCGCCATAGGATATCTCTATCTATCTTCTTAACATTCTCTATAAACTACTCTACATATGTATAGTAAAAGCTGTAAAAAATCATATATTAGTTTTAATATTAGTTAATTAGTTTTTATAATATAATATGATGTAGTGACACACCACATGACAAACCTGACTTAAACTAACACGGAATTGAGAAAAATTTTATTTATGGAAAACCAGTTTCAATTTCCACGTGTTTAAGCCTATCTGACGAAGTTTAAGCGGTTTAAAGCGTTTGAAACACAGTGAAAAATGAGTTGATAGCATTCTAGTGTATATAAACACGAAGTTAAGCAGCAAAGATAAACAATTTAATACCACTAATCAGTAGTCTGTCCGGGGTACTAGTGTGCTAATAAATATTGTTTTAATTTTCATAATTTATTTGGTTTTATAGACTAAATAGAGAGGGCCAAGATCATCCTACTTTGTAACTCTATTATTCCACAAACACCGAAAGTTTTGCTTGCCTAGTCTAAACTAAGTAGCTTAACGTAAAGTTAAATATCTAAATTCTAAATGATACTCCTTATGTGCCTGCTGTTTACAATACTACCTACTATAGTGAAAACTAATTTTTGAAATACGTTTCGAAGATATCAAAGATATAGCTCGTAAGCCATGGCAAGTCAAGGTGAACGATAAGATGTGATCGACACATTTGGAACCTTCAGAGATTCACATTCAAATAATTTTATTATTATATAAAACTAGCTGGCCCGTACTTTCTTCTCCGTTTAAGAACCATCCTTGTACTCATTTATATTCTAAAAAGTCCTATCGAAACCAATTCAGCTATTATTTACTTATACACTTAGCAACACATTTGGTGATCAATTTTTATACTATATCATGCTTAGTTGAAAATTATATTATATGACATTTTACAACTATGATGAAAAAACAGTATGTTTCAAGAGGAAGGTTTATATGTATAATACTTGCACAACATATACGTGCGAAGCCTGTACTCGTCGCAGTTATACATATACTAAATAAAACAAATTTTGCAAACTCCGCTATCGTTTATATATAGTTTCAAAGCCGGAAACAACAGTAGTGTTCGAATTAATTTCGTTATCTGCAGTCATACGATTCAGTTGTGACGCTATCAGATTGATAAGCACTTACGCATTATTTACTACGTTCAAATCCCGTATTATTATATATAGGTACTATAATAATATAAGGCTTATCAAAATTTTGCATAGTCATGTCGTCTTTTTGCATTGACAGAATATTTAAGGAAAAACTTTGGAATAAATAAAAACATTGTTATTATTAAGTAACTAAGTTGATCAGATTTTTACGTGGTAACAAAACTCTCTTTTGTTAAGTAGGGTAAAGCATTGTCGCTTTGAAGTGGCCTGATTTTGTTGGCGAGAGCCGGTCGGAGCCGAGAGCATGATCACACGGTACGATGTGTCACAAACTAAGTGCCCTGCTGTAAACTTCAAAATTGTACGTACTTATATTGCATAAACCTACACATATATTAGGAGGAGCATCTATTATAGGTTTTTTTTAATGATGAAAAATATTCATAGCGCGATTCAGAATGTTCACTACATCTTACTGGTACATTTATAAAAGGTTAGGCTTTTAAACGAAACGTTGATATAATTTGTCGCCAAATACTAATCGTCTAGTATAAAAAAGATTTAGAAGTTTCTTTTCAAATATTTCTAATACGTATATATCATACTAAGTATACTATGACGCAAGCAGAACTATGGAACCAAATTTATTATATTACGTTTTTATACTGCTCTCTTTGCTACTTGACGAGACTTATAAACATCGTTGTGATGAATCGTGGCGTGACATCTCCCCGAGCGATTGAATGAGTCATCCGAAATTTGCACATATGTGTACTAGCTGGTCTGACGCGACTTCGTTCACGCTGTACCTATTCTACCCGAAATCTTAAACCCTACACCCATATTTTTTGCATAAGAACCACCCTCTTAAATGTAGGAATATTCTAAAAAAAGAATTATGTAAATCGGTTCAGCTGTTATCGAGTTATGCGCTTACCAACACATTTTGCGATTCATTTGTATATTATACATAACAGGGAAAGCAGTAAGATCATGCCTTATAAATATTATGTAACATAGTCATTATATTTGCGTTAAACTATGTTAATTGTTTCAGCTGCTTTTACATTCACTAATTTTTTGTTTTCTTATAAGATCAGTTTTGGTTTTTTCCCCCAAGAATTTCGTAGTTTATATAATAATAAGAAAATTATATAGATATAATGTATTATCTATTTGTATGTCCGACGAATATTTTGGCAATACAAGTTATAATCAAAAATACAGAGTACTTATAAGTTATAGAACCAATACTTAGCACTGTTAAAGATAATAGTTGAGTGGAAATAAGTTTAATTAATTTCTAGGTAGGTTTGTTCATAGTATTTTATTTAATGATGGAATTTTACCAGGACATAGTTTCAGAATATTTAATTGACAATTTAACAACATATCTACAAATACAAAAAGTAATTAAATAGAGTTTGGATCTCTTATAATTACTCAATTTCCTGTTATGGTGACAAAACTTATACTGATAGTGAAATATTTAAAAAAGTTGAAGGTTGATTGAAGTGAAACTGAATTTTCCAATTACCTAACTCTTTAAAACTGGTCTTTTGTTTGTTGAATCAAGAGAATACAAATAAATGGGATCTGAACCATGGATAAAACTACATGTTCAATATGACTTTGATAATTATCCCCACAAATTCTAATATTGTGTGAAAAAACAGCATTATCCCCCTCAACATTTATAAATATCCTTATTTATATTTAGAAAGCAATGATAAATTATCAATTTCCAATTTTATGATTGAAATGATACCACTTCTATCCAATTATTGAATAATATGCATAATTTGAAATTAAGCATATTAGTCGCATATTTATCTTACACATAAACCTTCGTCCCAAATCACTCTATATGATAAAATAAAAAGCTCAAAAATAGGTTATGTATCAACTACAAAGATGAGTATTTAAATCCTTAATATTCTAAAATCTAAACTATAACCTAAGAACTTGTTTAGTTAAGATTATGTTTTGATAATGTAATATTATAATTATGTATACATATACAAAAACTAGTTAGAAGCCAAAAACCTATAATAGAATTAGTACATATCTAAAAAGTTACCTGGAAAAACATCCAAGTTGGATATTCTCCGAGCTTAACAGCTATACACGCTCCAAGAGCGATGAATACTGTAGATATGCTATCACAGCCGTGGTCAAAGAGCTCCCCGAGCGGGGACTGGCTGCCCGTCCTCCGAGCCTGTTTGCCATCTATGGCGTCCAGGCTCTGGTACACAAAGACCCCAAGTGCACACAATGCACATGCCCATCTTGGAGGATCTTGCCGTGCATCTGGACTATACCTGTAATTAAAGGACAACATATTATCTATATATATAAAAGAAAGTCATGTTAGTTACACCATTTATAACTCGATAACAGCTCAACTGATTTGGCTGAAAATTGGTGGGGGTGTAGCTTAGAACCAGGAGAAGGACATAGAATACTTTTTATTCAGTTTCCAGGGGAATAATTTTTTATGAAAGTAAACGCAGACGGAGTCGCGGGCAACAGCTAGTATTCTATAGATGCAGGTCATACAACAGTCACTATTATCCAGATAAATCTAAATATATTAAATGGGGAAAATTCTCTCTTGTTCTCTTGGGGAAAATTTGCACAGTAGTTTTTGAATTTATCTTGACAGACAGACTGTTTTTAATATTTTGTCTAAATAATTTTGTGGTATCATAAAATTTTATAGTGTATAATTTGTGGATTTTAAGTATGTATGGACTGCTATCATCAGTACAATGAGTACTGATGTACCAATGATAGTGGATCACAGATCATATAATCAAAACAATTCGTCATAAAATCATCTCACTATGTTTAATTCAATCAGTTTCATATTGCAAGTAATGAAATCTACTTATTCAGACTAAAAAAAAACAAAATCTACTAAGATTTCATAAGATCATTCACTCCTGAAGCATCACTGTTATAAAAAATCTTATAGGAATACTCAAAGTTGACTGGGCAGAAAGACTGGGTTATGAAAGACATCATTTTATTCATTTTAAGCAATTATATGAAACAATACTGTAAAATAGATATCTTAATACATAGTGTCTTCATACGAAGCAATGATATAATAAGGGTTTGTTTTAAAAACGATGTCATTAATCAGTTTACTTCTAAATGCTTTACATTCCAATAAATGTTGCGGTTTTGTGCAAAATAATTATGTAGGTTATGTGAAAGTACCAATTACGGTGTTAGGGAAAAATGAAAGTAGTTTCGCTGCTACGCCGCGACCCGTGACACAAATGTTGCAAATAATTCAAATACGTACCATACCAGAATAAGTGTAGTAACTACGTTTATAATTAAACCTAATATTGTAATGAGATTCGGTGCGAGCCATAGCGGCGTCTTAGAAACTAGCCAGCACCACCAAGGCTGAAGCCATGCATCCAGTATACTGGCGCTGGTACAAGAATACTTGTGTTCACTAAGTCTTTTTAACTGTGCGGCGTTAAGAATCCTTTCTTTATAAAACTGCATTTTTATTCACTGTCACGACATTTAATGAAATAAAACACTGAACTTCCTCATAAAATATCTGTTTGTTGCTAATTTAACAAAAAATCGCACGATAGACGACACCTCGCGATCACTAATCACTTGTCAATCCGCATTCGACCATAATCCATAGACAATGTAAGACGTTTTGTTCTGTCAACAAACGTCATACGATTTTCGGCTCAGCTACAAGCCACAGATATAACTAAGGAATAAAAAGTAGATAAAATTTTTAATTTACTCTTTATTCCTTAGAAGTATAATATGTTTGTCACAATTTTTGTCTGTTTGTTTATTTTTTCTGGTTAATCTGTGAAATAGCTGGAACGAGTTTGAATGGAAATATAAGGAAGTAGCTAATGTAACGTAGACTACCTACTTTCATTAAAAAAAAACAAAGAACTTTTGCAACGTACTTTGTCCAAGTACTGTCCTGTACCACGCGCTGAAGTGCCGTCATAATAAATTATTCATGCCTGTTTGTCCATTTCAGGTCTCTAAATAAAACTACGAAATGAAAAATACAAAATATTTATTCAACAATAATATTACAATGTATAATAATTTTAATACATTAATAATAATGTTTTGTCAAATTTCTTGCTTAAAAGAATAAAATAAAGATGTATGTAAAATAGTTAAAAATATTTTAAGTTAATTTTATTAAAATACGTTGTCATTCATTTTAATTCGAACTCAACAAAGCTTAGAAAAGAAATATAATTTAGGGAAGACAATAATTTAAGACGACATAGAAAGAGAGACTATCTAAACCAAAGAAATAGATTTATATAATACATCATTGTAACATATTAACCACACCTATATACTGAAATTGGTATTTTACAATTTATAAAAAATAAACAAATAGCACTTGATCAGCCTTGAATTGATCTTAAAACATTCTTTCTATGTTTTACAAAACAATGATACGAGATAATCAAAATCCTAGATCTCTGATTCGATAAAAAAGTTTGAATACAGTCAGTGCATATAGCCAGCTACTTATGTACATAATATTTTTCAAAATCTTTAAAATTGGTAATTATATACACTTTCAATATAGCTTAAACATCATTATAAAGTATTATTAATCTATTATTGTATGTTTAATAACATAAAAATTTGTTCTGAAATAGCTGTCTATTTATTTCAAGTAATCATTATTTATACATGGACACATTATTAGCAAAATAACATTATAAACTAAGGCACTAGGAAATTGAAATAATTACTTTAACGTAAAACCGTTTGGAATTAAACTATTCAAATTTTTCAAGAGACACGCTCAAAGAGGATCCAATTCTCTTTTCAAAGTTTCTGCTTCTGTGTATTTAATTTTAGATGTTGCCATGCTCTTTTTATAACATTAGAAATATTAGCACCTCACATATAAAATAACTAAAGTAGCTTAGTGCTATCTACTTTTCGCCTGGTTCTTTCTGGATTCAATTCTCTTCTGTAGCGTTGTAAGTAAGGCACCAAGTACATTGTGACCGGGAAGTCTCTTTCCGAATAGCAGTCTTTTAACAGAATCGTCGTATGTTAATAGAGCCACCATGTTTTGAAGTAGAAATCCTTGGCAATATTCCAGCAATTGCGTAGCACCATACACCTGTAAATTTTATTTTTAATGTTAATGTTGTATTTAGCCATAATGCTAATATTCTATAACCAATTTCCTCGTATCTATAGCCAAATATCTCTGCTACGAAATGTCACAGTTTCGTTCGCGGGGCGCGCCAAAAAATAAAAATAAAAATTCATCACTCATCAGTAGAGTTTTCAATAAGAATGAATTTAATTTTTATGTATTAAAAATAAACAAAAAGTAGGGAAATTAACATGACAAATATCTTAAACGGTGACGAATTTCAAGCATTTTCATCATATGACAAAACATACCTTAGCATGAATGTAAACGGAGACAAGGTTATGCAGGTCCACAGACTTGGCTGCTCGCGCTTCGCAGTACCTCTGCAGTGGAAGCAGCTGGAAGAAGGACGCCGCAGCCAACACTTCCAGTACATCGGTATCCGGGATATCCAGGTTTGAGCATCCACCGGAGTATAGGTATTTCATGACTTGCTGAAATCGTAAGGGATAGCGAGATTTAAGTAAGAATGCGTATGAAATGTTTACTGTGTTTTCAAAAACGCATGTCGCAATTATTAATAGGTATATTATGCTGAAGTGCTTATCTCTGAAATTATTATAATGAAGAACTGCGGTCGGTTTGTAAATAATAACGTTAAAATAACTGTAGGTAATTTAGACTCTAATATTTTTATTAGACCTTATGATTGCTAAATGTTAAATTTTATAAATAATTATATAATATTTGACTCCATTGGTGTCTAATGCGTTACTCATTTTACTACATAAAAAATCTATAATAATGTATTCCTTTAGACTACTTATTATTTCGTATTCATTCCGTAATAAAGTAATACTTGCCTCAAATATATGGTATCGAATGTCGTTTATTTGCACAAGCGGTGGCGCGGTATTTGCGGGAGGAATGGCGTCAGTAGAGTTGCGTGTTGGCGCCAACATCGCGCGCAGTCGGGCCGACTCCGATACTAGCACTATCTTGTGTCCGTAGAACAGTTTGCCTTCCACCCTGGGAGTCATTCAATATAACAAATTACAATTATACTACTTTTAACTTTAAAATAGGAGTTAGGAGAGACTTCCAGTAAATCTTTTTTTGGTACCTGAAAGTGACGTCAGCAAGCGAAGGATTGTTAACGTAGGAGACGTCAACGCGGGCGGGTGCGGGGGCAGCGGGGGGAGGCTCTCGAACAGCCGGTACAGCTTCCCAGCCATAGCACGCGCAAAGAATGTCAGCTAAGAGGAGCACTGTGCCTTCCTTCTGGAAAACACTCTTGTATCAAGCATTATGTATCAATCTATTTGGTAGACATATCTAAATTCAAATGAGTTCGCATTCAGATGTCTTTATTTATCTGGTAATCTTTTAAGCCTACTTAATTAATTTTTGGTAAATAATTAATTAAGGGGTAAATAGTTCTCACAAAAAACAGTGTACCTTGCTATAACGTAGAATGTTGAAAAGAAGCGGAAGACATTCGTAGATAAATTGCTTGCTGTAGTGGCTGTCATCAGATGGACACACCTGCAACGAAATTCGTTAAGTAAGTTAAATCATGTTAGGTACTAATATTTTTTATTACTGAAAATAAGTAAGATATTTTGATAAACACTATATTATATTAATTGAAAACCACGAGCCTCAGCAATGAGAAAGCGACCTTAAAGAGAAGACCTCTATTACTCTCTTTCTATGTATAATAGTCCTATAATTTCTTTCTATCATGATTAATAAATTGCTGTAGTTATCGATCGGATTTAAAAAGGGCAAAGACAATAGCTTAAATATACCTGTAAGAAATCTTGTAAAAGCTGATCAATAACGTGGTCCAGTGAAGCTTCTGCTGCTGCAGCCAATGATAGAGTCCAGGCGTGTAGCGACCACGGGACGCCTAGAGCTCGCAGTTCTAATGTTATATCTGGAAGAGACAAGTGAAAATTTGGATAAAAATGTTTGTGACTAAGCAAAAAAGTGGATAAAATATAGGTATAATGACAAGACTGAAACTGTAAACGTTTTCTCGAAGGTCAATACTCACTAGTTAATACTGAATAACAATAACTTCGCTTTTTCTATGAAACGAAAACTTGAAAGATGATGTGTCTTAGAAATTGCTAGCATTAATCATAAGTACCTACTTAATTGATCAGTAACATAGCGAAGTATAGAACATTCTGTTTTCAGAAAACTAGAAGATCGTCGTCTAAAATATCAATGAACTTGAACATACCCAAATGATCAGTTTCAGCGGCACAGTACATAGCGTCTTGTAGCGCTCGCTGCTGCAGCTTAGTGAAGGGTGGTGGTCTCCCAGCGGCAGGTGGCGCGCCTTCAGCTAACACCTCTTCTAGTGAGAGCACAGCCCGCCCGCCGCCACCTCGTACCGCCGCGCGGAGACACGCCCGGCGCCCATGTGTGCAGCAGACTGCTACGGCACTGTCATCAAAAAAGCTTACGTAAGAATCAGGTCATTTCTTTCATTCAAAGTCATGCTTATAATTCGATCACTGATGACCCTGTTAGATGTTAAAATGGGGTTTTGACAGTGTTTTTTGTTCTAATCAATATTGGTCGGTTGGAGGGTAATACAAAATCCTTACCTATAGCAACCATACTGTGCGGCTGCTGAATAGCACAACGCGTCGTTCAGCTGCGTCGACAGGAACGGGTCGGCTCCGTGCGATAACAGCAACTGTACTAATTCCAAATTGCCGACTCCGCATGCCACCTGAAATTGTTTAAATTTTTATAAATTTTATCCACCTAGGAACTTCTACGTAGGAGTACTAAGAAACTATTTTGTCCTTCGTTTCGGAAGCGATTTGTTATTATCACAAATTCTATGATTGCGTAGTCTATTCAAGAAACTCCAGCTAATACTACTAGCTTTAAAACATTACCTGTAAAGGAGTAAGCGTGCAGACGTCCTCTCCCCTCGCTGGTGCACCGTCAACTCTTGCTCCAGCCGCTAGCAACCGCCGAGCCACCTCTACTGGACCGCTACCACCTGCGCCTGCGCCGCTGCACGCATATACTAGTGCTGTCCAACCTGTAATTTTAAATATAAAAGAGAAAAAGAGAAAATTGTTTTTCGTTATATAGAATGTATAGGACAAAAGTATTTGCACATAAATTTAATGCATGATAATTCATGAATTAAATTTAATATGAATTAAATTCATTAATAGGCTTAAAGATCAAAAAGTCTTCTTACCAGCAGTAGGTGGTGTGTAGTTATTAGCTGGATTATTGTTGCTGTTGTTATGTGGTGGTGATTGCGCGCTGTGGTTGGGAGAGCGTGGTGATAACAACGCGTTGTGCTGGGCTGCTGCACCGCCAGTCTCTATGTTGGGATCCGCTCCGGCTTCTAGAAGCATCTGAAGAAAATACCATAACTTAATTTAGAAATTCATAAATAACTGCACATACAAAATTTAGCAGTACTTAGACGTATTAAAAATACGTGTTTTAAGCATTGAGGGAAGCTTATTTCTTAAGTCCTATAGCTATGAAAAAATCGTTTATTATTGCAACATATATATTGTACTTACCGCCACAACTTGTTCATCGCCAGCCAACGCAGCTTTCATAAGTGCTGTGAGGCCAGAAGCATCTGTAGCATCGATACCTCCAGGTGGTAGTAGCGATCTGACTCCTCCAACGAATTCCGGTCTGCCACTGAGCAGTGCCCGTTGCGCTAGGCCCAACGCAGCTCTACTTAGCTCATCCGACGTCCGTACGCAGCGCGACCACGCTGGCTCGATAGCTTCTTCTAATCTGTAAAGATAATTAAATACTTTTATTCTGAAATATCGATATCTTCTGGCTTATGTCGGATGTCTTTCAAGTAATTTTACTGACATAGTGCGTCTATTAATGTCACAAAAAATAAATGTCATTGTTCTTGTATTCAATGTTCAGCGCTTTGAAACAATAAATTGGAGTTTTAGTAGTTGTGGAAATCTCTGCTTGAAGGATACAATTTTTGGACAACTAGTTAAATAGAAGCTTTTTACCCTCCCACAACAAGACATTGGCAAAATTGTGGCAACACAGCACTGCCATTTCACCAAGAATAGAATAGAATAGAATAGAAATATAAACATAAAACAAATCGTCTAATTTTTTATTGACTTTGCGTTTTGGCTGAAAAGTAGAAAATATCAATCTTATTTACAAATTCAAATCGAATAATTATTATATACAAAACGTGTAAATCACCTTATGATGAAGGAAATGAAAATGTGTACACATCTATCTGGTGGGCGACTAAACGTCGCTATAATACAGGAAACTATGAGAAAGGAGTTGCTGAATCTCTTACAGCAATGTGAGGGTACTAAAGTGAGTAATTATAATAGTTTTGTGCTTATTCGATTTATTTGTTATAAAGATTTATTAAACGTAAAAATCCTGGTATAAATGCCCTAGTGCACTTTTGTCTTCATAAAAATTTAGTTTTCTTTAAAACTAGTGAGTGGTAATGGCACAACTAACCTAAAATTAGGGTTTATTAAATTAGATCCAGGAAATACTGTAAACATGTTGTTTATATTTACATAGGTAACAATCTGGGACGAATGGCTGGCTGGTCCTGTAGGCCTTGTTGCTCAATACTCACTCCTTAAAGAACATGAAGTAGCAGATATGTTTCCTCTACGTCCAGGGAGCTTGCCTACAATATCAGTGAAACATATTATTTTTATTGCTAGACCCAAAATATTTTTAATGGATTTGGTTGCTGATTATATTCAATCATTAAAGTCAGTTAATTTAATTTAAAAAACAAGTTTTGAAAATAGAATAAGCGAAAAGTATTTAGTTACACTTATACTTATATTTTTAATTGTAGAAATAAACAAAGTTCGCCAGTGGAATTGCATCTCTTCTTTGTGCCAAGAAGAAGTGAATTATGTGAAAAACATCTCAAAAATCGGGGTGTTCACAGCTATCTCACTATACAAGAATTTATATGTGATATCTTTCCATTTGACAGCGACTTGATGTCTTTGGAACTTCAAAATGACTTTAGGCAAGTATTTTGTCCACTAATTCAGTTAATTAGTATGTACAAAATTTTGAATTTGATTCAAAGATGATGGATAGAGTGGAGAACAAGGAAATAAGATTTATAATTTGTACCTTGTACACTTTTTATTCAAGTTTTTATTAATACTACAATACCGAAATTCACTATTTTATAATATACTAAAATTTCACAGAAATGTGAATGGTTATGTAAATATGTAAATGTTTTTTATTATAAATATATTTAAAAGTACTTAAAATTGTAGGGAAAACTCTTTAGAGGGTGATCCAACTTGCTTATACAATGCAGCTCAAGCGTTAAGGACAATACAACAACTGTATGGAATTGTACCCCGGGTATTTGGAAAGGGGCAAGCAGCAAAACAGGTACTGCGGTTTTTTTTAAGAAATTCAAGTATAGCTGTATTGTGCAGTGTGTTGTAAACTTGACTATAGTTAAAAATTTAGTCAACTGTACCTTACTAGTGACTTTATTCAAAGACAAATATATATTCATTCAAGTAGGCTACATATAGTAACACTTTTGAATTGTTATGGTGTTACAAAACATAAAGCACTCAACACACTGCAGGATACAACTAGTCTATTAAAGAAATAACTTTATTTGTAATATAAAATATTTTAGTATATAAATATGATGGTAATTTTTAGGTATGGGATCTCCTTTGTCGTTTGAATAAGGAAGAACAAGGCTTAGGACCAAAGGGAGCAACCACATCTTGCATTGATCAACTGCTTTTAATTGACAGATCCATAGATTTTACCAGTGTTATGGCCACACAGTTGACATATGAAGGGCTGATTGGTATGTTTAAAAAATGTTGGAAATATTTATTTTTCAATAAAAAGAAAATATTTGACATGTTCCTAGCCTACATTTCTTTTTTGGAAGATAATGTTGTTTTATATAAGCATTTCTTAAAGTTGGCCTTTTTTAATGTAACATATTGTGTACAAACCTTATGTTATACTTATTTTCACAAACCATAAACAAATAAAATAGAGAATATATGAACGGTTACAGATGAAATCTATGGTATAAAGAATGCAACAGCAACATTCCCAGGCCACAAGTTTGTGAGCCCTGATGACTCTACTCCTGAAGTGACAGCTAGAGAAAGGAAGAGAGTTATTTTAAACAGCAGTGAGGAATTATACACAGAGCTACGGGATTGTAGCTTCACTACGGTACGAAAGTTACATAAATTTGCTCTCATAATTAGTTGATAAGATCCTTTGATGTTTGCTGTATTAAGAAAAACAAATAAGGAATATTTTTTTTAGGTACATCATAAAATTATAACAAGCGAACTTATCTATAGAAGTAATTATACTTTGGCAGATTACCACATAGTAATTTTGAGTGATCATACAATTCCTCTGTGACTTTAAGAATTTAAGATAATACAAATATTTCTAAAAATATACGATTTCAGGTAGGCACAGTACTGTCGAAGAAGGCTCGCATCATTAAAACGCAGTTAGATGAACGACACAATGACAAATCAGTGCAAGAGATCAAGCAGTTCGTATCTCGTCTGCCGCAGATGTTGGCCAATAAGCAGTCTCTCGCGACACACACCGCCATTGCAGAGTATATTAAAGAGGTTCAATTTCTGTAGTTTATCTGACCTTTTTAAACAGCAACAGATGAATGGGAAATAAAAATGAATAAACCAAGAACATAAAATTCAGCTACATTAGGTGTTTTTAGGAAAGTAATATTTCTAAAAATAATAATGTATCTGCCCCAAATGCCCAACTGGTTGCACTGTGCACGAAATGCAACATCATTCTCAGAACGCATTGAAAAAATATAAAAATTATAATTAATTAGAATTATTATATTTGCAGACAACAGATTCATTTGAATTTCACGACATGATTCAATGTGAAGAAGACTTTTTGAACTGCATAGAAAATGAAAAAGTCTGTACTTTTATTGAAGACCTCATCGCTCAAAAAGCACCTTTAACCAAGGTAACTACTTCTTAAATTAATGATTAGGAGCGCACCGCGAGTCCAATACCGAGATAATAAAATCCTGTGCTAATTCAGGATCAAATATACTTACATGGCAAACTTTAACAAATTGTATTTGATAGTTTTTGCCAGGGATGTTATATATATGAAATTTCGGATACGGATTGAATACGGATATTGGAATGATTAATTATTTTACTGGTTACTGTTACGGATACGGATATGAAATGTTTTCGGATTATCCGTTAGTTTCGGATAATTTCGGTTACGGACATTAAAAATTTAAGAAATTTCAAAAGTAAAATAGAATAGGAAACACAATCAATCTCTCAGAAATTATAACAGCAATCTATATCTATATAATTTAAAGGTGACCGACTGACTGACATAGTGATCTATCAACGCACAGCTCAAACCACTGGACGGATCGGGCTGAAATTTGCAGTGCATGTAGATGTTATGACGTAGGTATCCGCTAAGAAAGAATTTTGATGAATTCTACCCTCAAGGGGATAAAATAGGCGATGAAAGTTTGTAGGAAAATCCACGCGGGCGGAGTCGCGGGCAACAGCTAGTAATAAAATAAAATTATATGTAATAAATTCACTATAGTGGCAGCCCTACTTCAAAATACTCCGTTTTAATTAGACACTTCCTTACTCATTTCAACAGAAAACTAAACTTTAAACATTATACGCCTACCTACATTTAACCAAGTTCTCCCAAAGAGGTTTCACTGCCGAAATAACTCTCAAAATGTTTTAAATATTTAATTAATTCATTCATAGACTTCTGTTAACACCACAGACATTTAAATTGAAGCATTCTATTCTGTAATTTGTTGAGGGCATTTGAAATATTTCAAAGGAGTACTCTTTTCTGTTAGCTGTGGAATCTTTGAACTTTAAACAATGAAGTAGCGTTGATAATTGCTTTTGTACTCTATCCGATGGATATCAATGTACTGTGAATATTTATTTTTAACCGACTTTTAAAATTATTTTCAATTTCATTGTTTTTCCTTCTTGATTATAATGTTTTTTTATACTATCCGCGTCCCGCGGTTTTAATTATTATTCACATAAACCTTCCTTTTGAATCACTATCTGATTATAAAACCACATGAGAACCGGTCACGTAATTTTGAAGATTTAAGCATACATAGGGACGGACAAGAAAGCGACTGTCTTACACTATGTAATGATTTCCACATATTTATTTAAGGCTGTTTTCGCAAAAACAAGCAGTCTATGTTCATCCCGTAGCTTTTTTTTCTAATATGAAGAGGGGAGACGAGTTGGCGCACTCCTGATGGTAAGAGTAACGCCAGCCCATAGCCAATGCAGTGCTACCCAGAAGTTAGCTATAAAGCCTAACTCCGGGCCTGGGTGCACTACACCGACAATCCCCACTTTGAGTCATCAGATGTTAAGACTCACTAGCCCAGTAATCACGCTGGCTACAGAGCCTTTCAGACCGGAGCACAGTGACATTTTCACATCACTGTTCAGGCGGTAGAATGTCTGGCACTGTGGGGGTACCCACCCAGTCGGTCTCCTGCGAGAGAAACCTACTCCCGGTGGAACACAGTAGTAAAAGCTCAAGACTATGCGATTCAAAATTGATAAGTA
>DWAJ01001585.1:0-21524 GCA_018238005.1 Eurema mandarina | reverse complement strand
GACAAGGGACGGCTAAAGTACAAATAGAATCGCCTATACTTGGTAAATAGGGACATATGAAAGTTGATTAGGAACGGTAAAGTTTGAATAGGGTCAGGGCTGCTACAACATGAATTGAACATATTATCGTATTGTTTTGCAGGATTTCACTTTTTATTAAAATAAGGCATTTTCAATATATGGGTCTTCGTTGTTTTATGCATTACATGTATTAATCTTTTAGCAGAAGATAGTTGGTTCTTTTTTTAAATAGGAAAGAGACAACCCTACTAGTTTTTCCCAAGTTACCCATCATCCCATGTCTCGTTCCAGGTCACCCCACTTCAAGCATGAATAGGGACAGCCTATATTTTTGGTAAAATATCTAAATTTAAACTAATTCTGGTGATATTTTTAACATTTACGTAAAGTATTAAATTGGAAAGAGTTATCAATATTGCATTCGTCCTACAACATCGATTAATTTCAGTGAGAAGTTCGATTTTGTGCCTATTCACCCCGTTTTACGGTACCTATCAATAATCAAACAATGGCATTTGGCTGTTGGCATTGGCAATTGTCAAAATCTAGGATGATATTAAGGTTATGTTATGCAATGTTTTGATTTTAAATACTTTAAGAATTTGGAACTTATTCCATCATGTATCGCCACAGAGTTTTTTGGAAAAGATTTTTTCAAGTCTCATTTTCTACTGGTTATAAAATACCGCCATTTCGTAAAATACCTATTCGAATAGGTATACCATGTACAATCGGCTTTTCAATATTAACACTTATTGGGCTGGAGAAAAAACTGAACGCTGAAGATGAGTTGATATTAATGATAAAACATTGCGTGTTGTTCATGCAGAGAAATGAATATGCCAAAGCAGAGCAGTTACTTCATGTGGCGTTGAAGCAAGCACAACAAATGAATCATGAGTCGGGAATTACTTATATATACGATGTAATGGCAAATTTAGCGTTGCAAAGGGAACACCTCACTGAAGCTAAAAAATTGTTTGTGGCCGTTTCGCAAAGGATAATGGCCACTGGTGTTAATGAAGATGATATCCGTGTCATTCAACTAAGTGTTAAATTAGCTCGAGTCAGTCACCTACAAAAAGAATATACAACAGCACAATTAGGCTATGACTGGTGTTTAGAAAAAATAAGAAAATCATATGAGAGTAATCCAACTGACGAACTAAAAAAATTATTAGCTATGACAGAGGATTGGTATGGAAGATTATTTTTTGATTGCAATAAATATGATCATGCATTAGAATATATGCTTAGTGCCTATGACAAAATGAAGGACCTCAAGGATATTGACCTTGAACATATTGTAGTACAATTGAATGATATAGGAACTGTTTGTGATCAAATGAATAGGGTTGATGATTGTATAAATTATGTTTCACAAGCAATAGATCTTGGTAAATCTCTACCAGAAATGGAAGATTTAGGAGCCATGTATGTAAATCTAGGTAGAGCTTATTTAAAGAAACAAATGTTAGACACAGCCCGACGCTACTGTGGACATGGTTATAAGCTAGGAATTATTAATAAAAATAATGATATTAAACATGAGGCAGAAAAATGTATAGAAGAAATAAAAAATGTTGTATAAAATGTATTTATTATTTTTACATAAAGTATCCAAGAAATAAAATGTTATCGTGACATTTTTATTTATTTATTGTGTGAATGTTACAAGAAAACAATTATTTAAATGAAAACAAATTAAATCAATGGATACAAATGAAACTGGGAAAAATTACAATTTTACTTATCTAGTAAATTACTTAATGTTTAATAATTATTGAGCACTTTCTTTTGTGACACTGAATGGCTCTGCTACAACTTCTGTGTGGGTGTCTGTAATAACAACATCCTTTACTGGCCGGTCATTAGCTCCAGTTACAGTCTTCTCAATCCTACGAACAACATCCTGTTGACAATGAAGTCAGGTTAATCCAATTATCTCTCAAATACCAACTCTATATAAAACGGATTAAAGTTGCTTTTAAAGATAAGAGCTTAACAATTGACTAGATATCTGGTTACAGTTAGTGTACACAAAGATTCCAGCAATATATTACTTGTAAGTGACATTGTTATTTCGTTTGTGCACTTATAGCACTTTATAAATATGCAAAATTTTTTACATTAGATATATTATGCCATCAAGTAATGGCTTTTTCATGTTAATAAAATTTAGTTGTAGCTACAACTCTGCAGGTACTGCAAAATAAGAAATTTACAAAGGACATACCATTCCCTCTAAGACTTTGCCAAATACAACATGTCTGCCATCTAGCCATGGAGTCTTAGTGGTAGTGATAAAGAATTGGGAACCATTGGTGTCTTTGCCAGCATTCGCCATAGACAACCACCCTGCTCCATAGTGGCGCAGCTTGAAGTTTTCATCCTCAAATCTTTCACCATAAATGCTGCGTCCTGTTGGTTAATAGAAATAAATCTCCAATTAAGAAAAATGCACAATACTTTTGTAGTAAATGCATATTTTTGCAATAAAAATTTATAGGTAAACCATAAATTTTATAGAACAATTAAATGTTTTATAGAACAATTATTTCTCCTACAAGCAATAAAAGCTTGAAGATTAATTGGTAATTTAAAAAAAAAATACCAATATTTTAGATTTTACCTTTTAGCAAAATAAAATTAATCTATGCATGATTATCTGTATTAAATAATTTTAGTCAAATTATTTATTTGTTAAAACCTTCAACATAAAATCTCACCTCCGGTTCCATCACCCTTTGTGAAATCTCCTCCTTGGATCATAAAGTTATCAATGACTCTATGGAATTTGCTGCCCTTGTATCCCTCACCCTTAGGCTTTTGGGCTAGTTGAAAGAAATTATCTGCAGTTTTGGGAACAGTTTTCCCAAAAAGCCCAATAGTAACTGTACCAACAGCTTCATCTCCAATGTTAATATCAAATTTCACCTACAATGCAAATTAAATATATTTTTGGGTGATATAATAAATGGAATAGTGTTTAAACTCCATTAATTAGTGATAAAAAAATAACATTAGATCATTTTTATAGTATTGAAAAAGATTGAACTACCTACTATCGTAAAATGCCTGAATAACAACTTGTAGCTTTTTTGAACGTCATCACTACAAGGTTACTGACCCTATAAAGCTCATCTTTGCTTTGTTACTAATCGGCGAAAAATATCAGTCGAAATGGATATAAAACGTTTAATTATAATTAAAATACGTTTAAATAATTATGAAATATTTACCTTATGAGTTACTTTTGGGCCTTTTGGAGTTTCATCTGACCACGCAACTGTGGCGAGGAATAAAAGACCAAGGGCTGTAGCTAGAACACCCATGATTAAAAAGATTTTAGTTTTTCGTCTAAGTATTTTTAATGCTAAAAATTAACACTTTGAGAAATTAATAATCCTCTTAAAATAAAAAAGAAAGAAATTTAAACAACCGGCAGTCCGGCAACCAACGCGTTCGAGTTTTGAATGTAGCCACTAGCCAATTGGGCATTGACATTTGGCAATTAAAGAAAAAAACATTTGAGACAACTGTCATTTTATAAAGTACACGTCAGTATTTAGGAATTATTAGGGTTGACAATTAAGTAAAAAATTTTGAAGTTTGAACGCTTCAAGCATTTACATAAATTATATGAAAATCACCTACACATGTATATCTTTTGTTTATACTTTTTTATCTTCTAATATCCACTGTTTCTATATAATGGTCTTGTATCGTCTTAATGCCTCTTTAAACTAATCGCATCTCGCGAAGTTCCTCTTGAATCTTGAGATTTTTTTCTTGTCTAATGACTTCTATCGATATTGTATATTTAAAATTTTGTTCATTTTTAAGGCATAATAGGTTTAATAACGTGCTTTGAGCCTGTGCTATTTTGCAATAGAATAGAAATAAATGAACATTCATTCCTTCCGAGTTCCACTGAAGAAGAGAATATCAATAAGAAATATATTGTAAATCGAGCTAATCAAAAAAAATTTAAGCGTGTAGAATATATTAAGTTTTCATACAATAACTTATTTTATAATTTTGTTTGAATATAGAATTGTTTTTAACTACACAAATGTATAATATACTTTGTTGTCTGTTGCTGAAACTAGAACCCTTATCAGAAATTTAAAAGATATCTGTGGCGTAGCTAAAAAAAAATGACAAACAAACACTGTGAGTGTGGTTTATTGTGTCGTTTCGTCAGTCGTCAATCGTCATACCAAATTAAATTAAAAAGAGAGAAAGTAAAAAGATTGTTTTAAGTCGAGACGAAAAGTCGTATTACTTATAATGCCCGGAAAAAGCTGACGTTATGAATTATTCACTTATTTGATTAATGTGATGCAAGTGATGATTTCTTACTACGGATCTCAACATAGTTTCGTAATGTACTAAATGGCCAAGAAGTAAAAGTGGAAAAATGTATGGTATTAACGGAACTGATTTTCCACCTGTTAAGGAAGATACTTTTTGCAAATATGTTTTGTATTACGAGATAAATAATTCAAGGTAATAAACGTCAAACAACGAGTACAAAACTAATACAAAAAACTTCAATTTAGCAAATTTTATTCAATTTTTCTATTTACAGCGTTCGTATATGGGATTTGATAATTTTAATACCAAACGCCTTGTTTGTACTCTTCTTAGTGGTGAGATTTAACAAGGCGCAATTAAAATTGCGGGCTACCAGTAGTCCGATATTTCTGACATTTTATTCTTTGGTGTGGGGAAATGTAATTATCAGTCTGATAAGATGTGCAGTGTCCATGACTGTAAATGCAGCTATGCCCATTGGTGGTCTCATTGATAAGATCTTATGGGTAACTGTTAGATTCTTTCTCCTTGCAACAGAGATGAGTGTTGTTATATTTGGACTAGCCTTTGGTAAGTGTTTTGACAATAATTAATGAATGTTTAATATTTCTGGTCATTAAAGTAATAGTTCTTTTCGGTATAATATGTATTCACTTTAATATGAACAATATGTTCAAATTCAATTCAAATTAGATACTGTTGTTTATAATGTACTAAACATAGCATGTGTACTGAAAGAAAATAGGAAGTATAGAATTCATAATACAATTATTTATTCTGTGTAGTAGGTTCAAGACTGTTTCTAATTGCTGTCTTATCTTCTGTTTACATTTATTATTCTTGACCCATGTTATTAAAGCCAATAAATGAATATATATTTTTAATCAGTATACCCCATACTGTCAAAGGCTTCAATTACATAAACATGTTTTTTTTCAAGCAAAGCAACAATGAGGAAGAATTAAAATCATTTTTGTTATTTTGAGATGATGAAAGATGTATTACAATGAATTTTCTTATAAAACTATTTAAAATAACACATTGGTGATAACCTGCAGTTCATATGTTTTTGATGATTTAAGATATTTCCTACATGTTATTTAATTTTTTAGGTCATATGGATAGCCGGAGTAGCATCAGATATGTATTATTAGCAACATCACTTATATCTCTGGCATTCACAGTCACTCAAGGAACGCTTGAAATAGTTATGCCCGATGACTTGTTTCATATTGATACCAGAGATTACGATTTGTTTGGACATGGTGGAATGCTTTTTTGGTTCACTTCATCTTTGGTGTTTGGCATTATTTACTTTGTGATTTTGCTCCTACCATGGATACCTCTTAGAGAGTATTTAGCACTACCGTGTAAGTGTTTAAAAGATTATTGTTGGTAAACTTATTAACATAAAGCAAAGCTTATATAGGACAATTATTACATGTAATATAAATAAGTTTTGAGCTAACTAAAATGTAAATAGATAGTAGGTCCATCAAAAAAGTAAAGGCTAAAAGTGATTGCATTAGTGTCAATTTAAATGTAGTAGTTAAGTAGTTTTTAATGTATCAATGTCAAGGAAATAAGATTAATCGGGTAAGGTTGAATTGTTTTTATTGAGAGATTTTAGAAAAGTTTTGGCTATAAATAAAATAAGTCAAGGTTACACGTAATGTTGTGTTTATTACAACTTTACGTTAAGTATGACAGTAATTTATGTCTTTGATAAAAAATATTTTATTTTTATCTCAAACATGTCTCTGAACATTTATTGATTGACATTACTTATTTGATTTAAGTGGGTTACCGTCTCTATGTTATAAAATTTTAACAAATATGTGGTATATAAAATAAATTTGTTAAAAATATGAATGTGTGAGCATACATGAGCAAATTACTTAACAGTGTATCTGCATAATGATATTCCTAAGGAAATATTGGGACTTAAATTTCGACAAATTATGACCTAATTATTCGAAATTTAAGTCCGATCTTTTTTATTACAAAAAAATGTATTATATGTATAGTATGTATTCTGAAAAAAATCTTTAACACAAATTTTCTCTTACAGCAAAACTATCATTCTACTTTTATGTTTTACTGCTTGCTCTGCTTGATATAACACAAGCGGTAGGAGCGGGACTCCTGATATGGGGATCAATGCAACCTGGTTTGTGTGTGGTTGATGTAACATCATGGCTATACTTCTCCCTGTATACACCCCTTGTTTATCATACATTCTTAAGTGAATTTTTCAGGTAAAATATCCCTTTGCTAATAATACGCTTATGCTTGTATTATAATACACAATATATTATTAAGCACTAAATGTAACGAAACAATATTCTTTACAATTATGATTGGAAACACTGTATGCAATGCAAATTCTTACCTATTATATTTAAAAAAGATAGTCATACAGCCAAAGAAATGTAAGTCTGTATGTCTTAAACAATAAGAGTTGACTTGATCAGTTGTAACCCAAAAATTTAAAAATAAGTCAAAAATTTAACAAACATTGAACATTAATTACAGTGTATCACAGCCAAGCATAATGTTTTCGTACAAAGCTCAAATGGATGAACCAATGGATGATGATCAAGTATCACTACCACATCAACAAAGCTTTAGCTCTCTCAAAACAGATTCAGACTACATTTATCAGGTATGATTTATAGTTATTTTGTAATAAATAATGGTTCATAAAATAAATCACATTTTATATTGACCTCATTAAAGTAAAACAAGGTTGAGAAAAAGAAGCCACTCTTTCAAATTATTTTTAAAGAGTTCAATGTGTTTTTTTTGTTCGAATGTAGTTTGTATAATACATGTATAAATAACATACATATTTTACTTATTCTAGCAAAGTAATAGTGTATATGATAGCACACTATTTGAAGCGGGTGGAACAACACCAATGAATCCTGTATATAGTGCATCACTACAAAGTCCTGACTCGATAGCTTCTGGACAGTCTATTGATATGAATACAGGTTTTATGAATCAAAACATGCTATCGACATAACAATTGTTGTTTTAAAATCAAATATACAACACAAATAGTATGAGTCAACTTTTATATAAATGCAGTTTTAAATTTTGGCTCAATAATATTTTATTATTTAATGAAATCATTTATGTAATGATGTATACGGTTGATTTTACTTGAACGTCATGAAATCTTTCGCATCCAAAGAAACAATAATTTAATAATGTAACTGTATAGTTTATAAAATGTATTATAGTTTTTCTTTATATTATGAATCTCTGTGTGTTTGTGTAAAAGATTTTGTATTGTCTCAATCCAGTGACTATGTAGACTGAGACTATTACATCCCATGTCTGCTTTAATGTTGTAATAAATCCATCCATATAATTTCACATAAGATTAGGGTAATGTTGCCACCTGATTTAAATCAATTAAGAAAATGGTTTGCAAAGAAATTAAAAGTTATCAGAAATGCTAATGTTTATGATACCTGCATATAAAACTTTATTAACAACTGAATCTGAAATGAAATATGTTAAAAATTTGGTTGTATTTTGAATCTTATACTTTTGGTTTTAATACTGGAGTAATTGTGATAGTTACTTTTATATGGCTATGGATATACTTACTAAGTTCTTCAACATATTATATATATATATAGGTTTATTGCCCTTCTGCATCATAAAGTATAAACAACAGCAGTATTTATTAATTATTTCGACTTCACTTGCATAGTGAACTTACTACACGCGCAGCCTAAATTAGGTTGAAATGTCACCTCTATTTTATAGTATGATAAATGATTTTTCTTTAATAATTTTATTATAATACTGTGATGTTTTACCTACTTATTTTATTTTTGTTGTTGATTTATTATTTTATATTGTTTATGTTAACAAGATCAATAATAACAGCCAAGCTGTTTTTAGTTGTAACTATATGCACTATAAATTAAGGTTTGTAACACATATAATTTTATATTTAAAATAATAAGAGATATGGGTTTCTTACAAGGTATTCTTTTGAAAACGAATGCAATCGTAAGCCTAGTTTTCTACAGTGCTTGTTCAGTTAATGATGCAAATGGTGGTTTATTATTAGGTGAATACTTAATTTTTTATACATTCTTTACCCCTCGTATCTTAAGGTGGTATTTCCATAATTACACTGCTTTCATTAAAACACACTGTAAAAAACTCATTGAATTTTTTTGTGTAACAACAAATGTAAACAAACACAAAAATACAATTAAAAGAATAAATATAAATAATAATAATTTGGTAGTTCAGCATTAAACACCATTAACTGAATAGGTAAAAATCACCATGGCATAGATTTGTTGTTATAAAAGAAAACCCTTCAAATATAATTTAGTAGAAATATCTTATTATAGACATCTCATTGCTGTCGGATTATTATAAATAGCATTTGAGCATGACGATCGGTGTAAGTAAATAAGTATAAGGAAAAGCGGACAGAATATTAATTATTAGCAGCTGAGTCGGTTTTAACTAGTCTTAGGTTTTTATAAAAAACATAGAATGAGTATAAGAACTTGCTTAGAATTTAGATCGGCTAGCGGTGTTTTTAGGGGGAAATATCTAATAGATACATGCTACTTATGATTTGACTTTTGAACTATGTAAATGCTAATAGGCCAAACATGTTGTTGCGAGTAAGATAAAAGATTGTGATTGACTGAAAAAAATACCTTATGGAATTATTAAGGTGTTAAAATTGGCATATTAAAACATGCTTAGTTTTCAGGCCTTAGTTGGTCAGAAACAATCTTTTTTTCTATCTCGTTACTCTAGTTATTTGAATGTTTACAGACTTGCTGGCAAAGTTAATGGTCAATTCCTTCCTGCAATAAAATATGTACTTCGATCGAAGCAATTGTCAATTTTCTTTTTTAAAATGTGATATAATCCACATGTCGTGTGCTATATACTCATGTGAAATTTTGTGTACCCTAAGTGATATTTTAGTTAAGTCGTAGTATATTTTTGTTAATTTCAACTGTGAGAAACGAATAAAGTACCTAAGGAATTTAACTAAGACGTTTTTATGCTTCTGATGAATATTTGGCCGAGTGCTTAAGACCACGCATTATAATAATTTTACTATAATTCTGACCTAACGAACTACTTACCTATTACCTAATGTCATATAATTAAATTACGACCGTTTTAAATTTAGTTAAAAAAAATGTATTAATAATTCGGAGCTATGATGACTTAGGATTCTCGCTTGCTAGCTTACTAGCTTGAAGAGAAATTTGTTTTTCAAACATGCCAAGCAGTGAATAATGGTATTTAAGGCTCAAAGAATCGATTGTTACTGATTAGCGTGGGACTAGATAGCGCTGACTGACTGAAGTATTATTTTATAAAGAAATAGAAGTATTTAGGTAAATTAAAATCATGAAAATCTGTAAAATATATTTATTTTTATTAATTGAGCAATTTTAAAATTCTATCTCTTCCTGGATGAATGGATGTTTTAGGCTGTCACTGACTGATATTCTTTGGCCAGGATCCAACATGAGCATTTTGTCTAAGAGTTCCTTTAACTGTCCAATTTTTTTCTCTTCCCCTGGAGTCATATCTTTTCTACACTTCTTCAGCTCTTTATGAAGATCTCTCTGAATGGTTATGTTGCATACTTCTTCTAATTTTTCTCTTCCTGAGAATTCATCTTTTTTATGTAGCAAAAAATTATTATTGTAATTAAAATGCTGATCCTTAAATTTGCCCTTTCTCAAGAGTTTTGCTGGCATTTTACCCTTTAGATCCATAAAGCATTTCAACATTTTGTTATTAGAGTTACCAGTGAAAAGAATTTTCCCAGTAGCCATTTCATAAATGGTACAAGCAGTTGACCATGTATCTATTCCATGACCATATGGTATGCCTAATATCACTTCTGGTGCTCTGTAAAATCTCGATACTAAATATGGTGTTGGCTCATTGTCATTTACTTTACAAGCAGATCCAAAATCACATAATTTGAGGATATTTTTCTTTTCATTGACAATAATGTTATCTGGCTTAATATCAGCATGTACATAGCCCACTTTTCTTAAAAGTCTCAATGCTAATAGTAGCTGTATAGAGTAACTTATCAGAGCCTTTATGTTAAGTCCATGATGTCTGCTATATTTTTTCAAGACACTTCTCAAATCCATGTGAAGGCACTCTAAAACTAAACACAGATGGTTTTTGTGTATGAAATGTCCTTCTAATTTGACACAGTGATATTTATTGTTTGGATCTGCAGCACACAATTCTTTTAAAGTTGCTATTTCTTTAAGGCCAGTTTTGTACATCAATTCATTATTCCTCATTATTTTTATTGCCACATCAATACCTGTCTTAGTGTCCTGGGCTTTGACAACATTTGCAAATACTCCCTGACCAACTAAAGTTTTGATTACATATCTACTATTATTTATTATATCTCCTACTTTTATATTGTAATATCCTTCTGTATCATCCCAGTTATCTGTTAATTGAGAACTTGTCTTGCAATTGTCCTGTGTTACTTTATCTATGAGATTATTTGTTGATGAAAAGTCTTCCTCAGCAAACATGTCTGTTGTTTTATTGTCATTTTCAGTTTTTGATACATTCTTTATTACAATTGATTCTTGCGCATGATTATTTGTCCCTTTTGTATTTTCTAAATTTTCTTCTATAATGTTTGGTTTTACTAATTCCTCATTAGTACTGAGCTGTTCTAAAAGCTGTTTTCTTTGTTTTCTTCTAAGTTCAATAATGTGTTCTTCATCTTCTGAATCCAATTGAGAATAATCATGGTTATATGTAGGTGAGGCTTTTTCCTCGAGTTTATCAGACGTAGTTGCAGATTTTGCACTTTTTCTTTTTTTATTTTTATCACTATAAACACAAGAAGAACTGCGTTTCTTATGACTGTCTGAATTCTTTGTGTCATTAGAATGTCTTGATATGTTTTTAAGTTCATTTTTTAATGATTTTCTTTGTTTTATTAAATCATCAATGCTCTCAGCAAACTTGGAGGTAAATGGTGGAGTTTTGGAATCATTTGTATAAGATCTTGACTCCTTACTTCTTTTTGAATGTTTTTCTGAACTTCTTGTACTGTGCTTTAAGGATTTTCTATGCCTGTCTGCCATTGTTTAAATAATTCCCGTAATTTTATATTTCTATAATTTTGCCTGCTAATCTGCAAAGAAGAAAATATATTTTTTTATAAAAATTTAGCAATCAAATAATAATTTCTACATTAAAATAATAAAATATCATTTAGTACAAAACAAATTTATTCATTTGCAAGCATTTTTACAAGGGAGTAAGATCTATGATAAACTCAGAGATAACTTTTTGTACAGGTTTCTCTGAATATCATAAACCTGTTAATGTGGGTACAAAAAGATGTGTAAATGGTAACTATAGCACTGATTACATTTCCACCCAAACTCGACATCTGTATTGCCAACATTACTCAATGTTTAACTTTTCATGTTGCCATTATAAAAGTTGCCATTTCAGGGGTTGCCTGCTCATTCATTTTCTGATTCATTTTACTTTTCCATCCATTGTAATCTAAATTGAAATGAAAAATGTTATTAGTTTCTGTTTAATCTTAATTATTACACATCTGTTTTCATAAAATACACAAAAGAAGTGTAACTCATTTATTACTTATCCTTTTTTCCCATAAAGCTATTCCAATAGTACACATACCATGAAATTATATATAAATTAAAACGCAACTCAATGCTATATAAAGTAACAATATGTTGAGGTTATGTTAAAATTCATGAGCTATTTATATTGAATATAGTACCACTTTTAACTTTTCGTGATATTATAAAACAAATTTATAATACTATAAGTTTTGTATTATACAAGAGCATTGTGTAGCATTTTAGCAAATCAATTGAAAAAAATATGTTCATTTAAGAGCACTATTTTTTAAACATTTTTCACGTGTCTATTTATATGTTGAGTAAGATCACTTAAACCGATAATAAGATTTTTGTAGGCCTCAGAAGTACAACCTGCAATACAAGAAAGAATATGACACAGGACAATATCAGTGTCAATAGTGATTTGTCAATAAATAATAACACTGCGATTTAGATGACTTAGAAAATACTCACCTATTTTATTTATTAAATTAGCTTCCCTTAATAAATTTGTATAAAATAGGTGTACTAATTAGGCCATAACAACAGTACATGATATGTAATTTGTTCCGAATAAGTCACACACATTAAGCTTGCATTTTTTTAGTTTTATCAAATGAATATGACATATTCAGTTTTTAACGTTAATTTACAAAATAGCCTACCAGCTTTTATAACACAAAATTGCCGAAATATTGTAAAAATAATGCAAGGATTGAGTTTGAGCAAGAGCAATGATTAAACAGCTAATTGACAATTGATATGACAAAAGTCAAATGTCAATATATACTTGACGTTAATGTTTTTTTAATAGAGCGCATTATACGGCATTATGCTTGACAATGAATGTTTTAACGACAGTGCAATGCTTCGCATTGTGCGAGCACTCTCATAATAAAACTAATTCACATTCCAATTACCTTCACATTATTAGTAATTAAAAAATACACCACTTTTTTATTAACTTTCATAATTTAAAAATATATAAAATTACTGGGCTAATGAGTATTAACATCTGATGACTCAAAGTGGGGAGCGTCGGTGTAGTGCACCCCTGCCCGGAGTTGGGCTTTATAGCAAAGTTCCGGGTAGCACTGCATTGGCTATGGGCTGGCGTTACTCTTACCATCAGAAGGGCGTCCAGCTCGTCTCCCTTCTTCATATTATATAAAAAAAAAATATCCATACCCAGGGTAATTATTCTATGTAGGTATGAACCCGTTATTTAATCTTCTTGCATGCCAAATATCAGCCTAATTCGTTCAGTAGATTTTGCGTGAAACTCACAAACTTTTAGATTAGTAATGTTAGTAGATGTTTATTAGTATTTAAAAATAAGGCTTTAAAAACGTTTAATTGTTAACTAGATAACACAGAATAAGATGATAGTTATACAATTATCTTAGAATCTTCTAGAAACTGAGAGGAAGGTGCCTCTTTTTAGAAAGAGCTTAGCTTTTCTCTGGCTTAGGCCAGAGAGGTAGAATATAATCAATCAGTCGAGCTGATGACGGGTCTCCTGTTAGGTGTGAATGGTATACAGAAGAGGCATGGGCCAAGATTTGAATAAATATCATATACGTGAAAACTAGCTGGTAGTCAAACACAGTGCGTTTTTCCTTAAATGAGCTGATCACTTTACATCAGATGCTCGTTCGTTTGCAATTGCTATTGTATAAAAAAAACTGCACATTAGTGGTAGTCAGTTCAACCCTAACAATTAATTACAAAGAAAACGAAGGTATTTCTATTATAGAAGAAATTAATCATCAAAAAAATAATGTCATTTCCAGGAAGGTTGTTAAAACTCCAGAACAAAGGCGTGTAGGTACCAAGTTCTGAGAGAGCTGGCTCGTGCTCAAGCCGCTATAAAATTAGACTTTTAAACTTCCAGAAAGTTCGATTTTATCGCATTTCTTGCGGAGAATTCTTCGTCTCAGGTGAATTGCATGTTCATTACTGATATCGAGAGTCCAAGTATAAGGACAGCTTTATATATGATAGGTACAAAACATGACTAGATATTTCTGACTGATGTTTAAGTATATTATATTAATAAAAAAATAGACAAAAATAAATATTTTCCGTCGTAACTAGATTCAATTTGTAGTTGTGCAGTGTGTAGACGTCTTTGGGATCCTATTTTCAAATAATTTTGAATCGATTTAATAAATTTTGGCTTGCCTTTTTACATAACAATTCAAAGTTCTAATCTCTACAATTCAATAGATAGGTACTATTTTTTAATTCACTTGATACAATTTCATAATGATAATAAACTTTATTATTATACATTATGTGTTTAATATTTCCTATTAATTATTCTGAATTGCAAACAATTACAGCGTCCAATTATGTTATAATTATTAAAATTATGAAACTCATTAAAATCGAACGTTTCAAAAATTTACATCCATTCAAATTGCAATATTTCCGCTATACAGAATTTAAATTAGTTTTTACAATACAGTCCAAATATTTAATCACCATATAGTATAAAACAAAGTCGTTTTCTGTTGTCTGTCTATACCTGAACCTATCCTTAAAAATAACCTTCTTATCAGAAGGAGTTTTTGTTAAGAATACTGCGTTTTGATCGGGGGAAAACAAAATGTTGCCACTACTGATTCAAACCCATGGTGATCCTTGGCGCACCTTGACAGTTCTAAAGATCCAAACTCAATCCTCTTATGGTCCTATGTCACAGCTAGGGCAGTGCGTTGTCCTCCTGGATTCAAGAGGAAGGTTGATATGTATATTAGAACCAGAATGAGATGCTAGTCAATAATAAAACATAAAAATTAATAAGTCTATAAATATCAGAACATGGGACGCCATCGATAACAGATAGGCAATTTGTTTTACATGAAAAATAAAACGTGCATCTGACGGAGCTGTGTCGAATTGTTCAACTTTTTAATATGTTTCCGACATATTATTGGCTTGAAAAATGAGTGATATTCATTGGGATTGATGGACTGGTCATTGAGATTAATCCTTTGTGTGTTTGAATTTAAGATAATTTTACTAAGTTAGTTAAAAAGTCATTCTGATAAAAATGAATGCTATTATTAGTACTGATGCATATTTGAGAAACATTAATCTATCTCTATCTAACACGAAAGTAAAGTGTATCAAACTAGTTACATAAATATATATTTCATTATGACTTTCGATTGTTTTGACTTTGATTTTGTGTTTAACTTTAAAAGTGAAAGCTAATTATGTTTTGTTTCTTACTTTATTTATATCCAAATGTAATCAACCTTAGATTAGACTCGCATTAACACAATACCCTTTATAAGTTTATCCCGGTATTGTACATTGGCTACTATAGCTAACCCGCGGGGCGAGGCTAGTCTCACCTAAATACAGGAAATGCCAACCCGTACTATCACTAGAACAAGTTTATCGTCCATACATACGCACAGCGCATTGCCTGTAGTTCATTAGTCAAATGAGATAATTAGTGTCAAGATGGCACCTGCGGTTTCGACCACGTCTGAGGGATTTGCGGGATTCGCTTATACCTGAATTAACATTTGTTTGCGTAAATCCATTAAGTGGTTTTAATTAATTGGTGATTAGTTAGGGATAAGTCGAGATACTTGGGTATAAGGATCTACTGGTAGTATCCCTATTTATATTGAGTTCGTTAGTATTTTTTATGACGAAGACTAAGTATGTGCACATATAAAGTTAAGGGAATGTAAATAAATTACTCTGTAAATTTGAATATTCCTACATATATTAATTATAAAACAAAGTCGCTTTTTGTCGTTGTTCGTTCCGATGTTTACAACGATTGAAGGGGTAGCTTATATACAAATATGTTAAGTAAAATACACGCAAAATTATATAGACATTTTACTTTTACTATTGTTTCAATAATTACATAAGAAAACTAAATATATAGCACAAATGTTTAAGCAAACCAAATTTTCTTACCTTTCAATTGTCTTTTATTACATAAAAATATACGCAAATATTTTACTGTTGCTATTGTTAACACCATTACACTAGAAGAGTACCTTTGAAAATAAAAACACCAATTGAGAAGGAAATAGTGAGATGTACCTAAGCCTTCTCTGAACCAAAGGTATCTAACCTTTCCTAGTCGACTAGTCGAACCACTGACTGGCTGTAACACCCCTATGGTTCAATGTCTAAAAGTTGCAATATGCTTAGTCTCGAACAAATATCTTAAGCGCGATTCAGAACTCGGCGTTACTAATAACGGTCGCTGATGTAAAAGCGAACATATTTTAATGGAAAACTTGTTAGCTTACTTAGCCTAAAGCTAGCAATCCCTAAAACAACCAATAAGTCTCTGTTGATTATATCGCAAGGCAGGACGATTCACGATTCAGATAAATCAATAGCTGGATTCCCGGAGCGACCGCAGCGGTGGTATTTGTCGTCGGTATTCCAAACGTTTCAGATATTTGGGCATAGCATATCTATGGCTGACTGGCATGGCGTTTATTTTAAAATCTATAGCGATGTAATTTTCATTTAAATTTACTACATTCTCTACTTGAAATACGGGTTTGTTAAAGGGAGACGAGAAAAGTGTTAAGTATATAAATAACGATGTAATTGTTACTTAAATAAAAGTATTAAAATTGTATGGATTTATTAAAGCTTAATTTTGTAATGAGGGGTTAAGTATATAATGTATCAATTTAATGAGAAATTATTAAGTTCTAGTTACATTTAGTGATCATATGTTATAGAATTCAAATTGCAATAATCTCGCGAGTTTTAGATTCGTAGTTTTTCCAATTAGTGTTTTTCCTTTCAAAGTTATTTGTTTGTTTGATTGCACGTATCTCAAAATTCCAAAGGTACATTTTTAATATTAACTGTTACACCATATCACTAAAGTACCTACTTCCATGAATGTGGCCAAAATCATACGATGTATTTTATATATAGTAACGAAACCCGTTAAACAAAACCCCCCAAAGAACAAAGCCATCGTCAACGGAACGTAAAGCAAAATAATTGAAAATAATCCCACTTTTATTTGTATCGAATATTGGACGCTGGCAACTCCACCGAATGCGACACACGATAAGAGAACTTTAATTTATATTTTACAGAATATTTTGCTTTGAGGCGAAACGGAATTTATTACCAGTGGTAAAATAATTGACGGCGACAGTCTGTGAATTGTAGATATTTTTAAAGTAAACTGATATTTTTTTAAGTTAAGTACTTCATATTGTTACTTCTTGATGAAACAGTATATTTTTAGAAATGGAATTACTACACTCGTTCTATTTCCAAAGTCATATTTCAACTAGGTTTCATATAGCAACACTTAAATGTCATAGTAAAAAAGTTATAATTTTTTAACTACACTTGCAAGGTTATTAGCTTCGATACGGCTGGTTGAGGCTTTGTCTGTATATAAAAGGGAAGGAGATACAACTAGGAAGAGAAGAGGTGGAGAATGTTCAGAGGAATTTGGAAATCTAGCGCAAACCCTACAAAACGCAATGGTATTTTTTCTTATGGCAATACGTTCTACAAAAACCGTTACACGTGCACTTGTCTACACTTCTACTTAAGGTTTCTGATTATACAATATAAAAAACCTCGTCTAAGTACTACTCATATTAAACTGTTATTGTTTTAAAAGGTTATTTTTTTCTTAATAATTTAACTAAAATTTGTCTGTACGTTGAATACCATTAAAATATAAAGGTTTCTTATATTGTCATATCTTTGAGTTTCCCTTTTATTACTAAGAAAAGACTAGTTGGAAATTTACCATAAAGAAAATAACACACTGCCATCACGTAATAATTCAATTACCGACGCGAGACTCAGGCTCTTTCGTGGTTTAGAAATATTTCCATTTTCGCTCATAAAAGATGTTACAAATAAAATATGCCGTCAACACGTAGTTGTCACGGAGGGTATATTTTTATGGAATACGTAATTTTGTTTGACTTCATACACGATGTCCATATTTGCCGAAGTCTCCACGTTCTACATGCAAAAGTGCGATAAGTGTCCTTTGTCGGACGTCACGTTATTGAAAATATTTAACTTTTTTGTTGTTTTACAAAGTTAACGTATCTAAATGTTTTTGGCAGCACAGTCGTTTTGTATCTCTTTTAATGTAAGTAGAGATTTTTTTAATTGACACCTGATGGTGAACCCTATAATATTAAAAAAGGATATGATAGAATGATAGACTGATGTCTAAGTGGAAGAGACATCAGTTTCAATTTCCAGTTCATGAATGAAGCGCTAAATATATTAAACCTATTTTGACATTTTAATTCACGGAAAAATTTAAGAAAATAAAAATAATTTAAAATATTACAAGCACTATTTTAGAGTTCGTGTTAAATGCTATGTGATATTTTAAAGCCAAATAAAATTTTATTGTTCTTTGAAAATGACATAGCTATTAGCTATATACACATACTAATATCACAAAGATGAAAAAAAAAATGTAAGATTTAATTAATGTTAATTTCCAAACTTTTATTTTTTAAATAACGGACAACAATGGAAACAGTCTCGCTCGTAACGAAACAGGTCTTAGCAAATAGAGGGATACATCGAATGATAGAAAATTTTTCTCAAGTGCTTTCTGAAGACTGGCTGCGAGCGACCTCCTTTGAGGGTCCAACTAAACTTTATGTCTGCTTGCGATGATTAAATAGAACATTCTAGAATTTCGAGCGAAATATCCCTACTATTTTTCCGCTTATTGTATAATAATATTTTTATATTTAAAATCACAAAATTATTTAACTATACAATCTACATAGAAGTAATCAAGTCACTTTCCGATGTCTGTTTTGTTATTGTTTTTTCACGGAGTCATACAAAAATACTTTATTGACGTATATACGTACCCGAAGTCGGGACGGGTCGCTAGTTTATATAAGATAAGAAAATCTGTGATATAAAATACGCATAACACAACATTAATTGTTTATTTTATCGGCTAAGAATGCATTATTTACAAACACAAAGAGAGGACACTGTTTGTAATTATCACATTTGTTTGTAGATTTCAGAGTAATCAGTTGCAAAAATGTTTCTCGCGGTGAGGACAGAAAAATTTGCAAAATTATTTTTCATAGTTAGTTGCGCCGGATTGGCATTTTATGTGCTTTTAGCGTTTTATACATTTCATAGTGCGTACTCGAATCTTAGTAAACTAATGAAAATCCAAAGCAACTTCGTACAAAAGTCATTTGAAACTCGCAAAAAAATAACTGATTTCACAAGAAATGACCTAAAATACATCCTACTATGGACAACTTATAATCAAATTGTTGATGTTGATGAAGGTCAAGATCTATTTGAAGATAACCAGTGCAAGTATTCAAATTGCTTCTTAACAACGAATAAGAATCTCCTAAACAAGGACTTTACACAATTTGATGCAATAGTTTATAATTTATCATCTACCCATAATTGGAACAGGGACATACCAAGAAATCGATCTATATATCAAAAATATGTTTTCCACAGCATCGAACCAGCTAACGACCATCCAATTTGCCTCTTCTTTACTGACAATTATTTCAATTTAACTTGGACATATAAATTAGATTCTAATATTGTAAGCAACTTTTTCGAAGTCCAAGATTTTCAGGGCAATGTTGTAGCGCCACGGGATAAGCCCGAATGGGAGGTTTCTGTGCAAAATATATCAAAGAATGAAATTGGCCATTTGAAGACAAAAAAGAAAGCTATGATGTGGGTTGTGGATAAATGTGAAACTAGCAATAACAGGTTTCAGTATGTTAAGAAACTACAAGCTGCTTTTAGGAAAAACTCTCTAGATTTAGATATTTTTGGCTGCGGCATGTTTGACTGTTCTAATAATGAATGTTATAAACTGATAGAGAAAAACTATTACTTTTATTTTGCTGCTGAGGAGAGTGATAGCATCGATTACGTAACAGCTGAAGTCCTCAAAGCGTATGATAACTATGCAGTGCCTGTTGTGTACGGAGGAGCTAACTACAAAAGGTAAATAAGTCCACTGTATCTAAGTATTTGTTAACGAACTTATGTTTGAAATATATTGGTTTAAAAATGATCCAAGATGCGGTGATGGTCTTTTAAATACTACACGTGTTAGGTGCAAAATTAAAAAAAGAACATATTTTCTATATATAAATTAGAAATAGTGTTAAGAAATTGCCCATTGGAAGCAAAACTATGCCTAAATTGTCGTCCTAGATTATCCGTCTCTGGTATTCAAGTTTCAAAAGAATTGTTTTAGATACTTTCGTTTAGAATATATACCTGTATATGGCTTTTGTTTCAGATTTCTCCCTGAAGGCTCCTACATTGATGTGAAGTCTATGCCAATGGATGCTTTCGTAGCTCTAGTGGAATACATAATAAAAAATCCCTCCGTCTACTACAACTTTCACAGGTGGAGAAATATTTACACAATACGAGGAACAAAACGTTTTCAGGGTATATGTGATTTGTGTGCAAAATTAAACGAATGGAAAGGAACGAGAACCAAAAGAGATTTTAGGAAATGGTGGCTGGCTAAACCTCTATATGAACGCTGTTTTCCTGGTGGTGCCGAGTCGTATTCAGAAGTGTTCTCCTATATCAATAGTTCCAGACATAGACTTTAAAAATTTATATTGAAAAACATCTGAATAATACAAAAAATAGTTACTTATCTGTATCTTAAGTTTTTTGTTCTATAGTGAATTTTTAATGATAACCTAAATAAATATATATTAACATACAACGAATGATTACTGAGCAGCTTTTATAATATAGAAGAATACTCTTTTGCAAATTGTGACATTATATAAAGAAAGAAAGACGTGACCTTCAAGGAAAATTGAAAAGATTCTTCAAAGGGCATTCTTAAATGTTAAAACTTGTTTTTGCTTCCTTAATACCTTTTTTCTGTTATATTTCAATGTGTCAACTATATTTGTGAATATCTTTCACAACGCAACGATGGACTTTCTTTGAAAAGAGAAGAATCTACGACCAGTCGAACCTCTGACCGAATTTCATATATGGTAAGTCTTCATAAGCCCAAATCAGCTTGGTGCAGTAGTAACTACGAGTAACAGTTCACTAAATAGTTCGTACTTTCAATCACATATATCTTTCCGGATGTTTTGTAAAGCTAAGGTTAGAGATAATTACAAAGACAGGACGACAGTTGAAATGCAAATTGAAACTTTTATTCAACAACGCATTCAAAACGTGATAACAAAATTTAGTTACGTAATTTTTAAATTAATATTCCAACTAATTTGATGTAAATTTTTAACTACTAAATTAGAATATTAAGAAGTAAGTCAATGGACTCGATATCGCTGATGAGACATAATTTAAAGACTGAACGGTCTCGTCGACGCTGGAATATTCATTAGGCTACTTGCCGTGTGCTTTGACATAAGTGCTGGGTAGTGTGTAGGAAGCAAAAGGTGTTAATTCTTATAGCTTGCTTACTCAAATGCTAATTAGGTAGGTAGATAGTTAGGTAAGTAAATA
>DWAJ01001584.1:0-21533 GCA_018238005.1 Eurema mandarina | reverse complement strand
AGGAAAGAAGGAGGATGTAACCTTCCTCTGAATCAAGGGGAGGATCCTCGAACCACTGACTGGCCGTTAGGCCCCGATGTCGAGGCTCTATATATATACTAAGTCTCGAACAAATATCTTAAGCGCGATTCAGAACTCGGCGCATTAGTAGCGGTCGCTACATTAGTACCTACTATTGTAAAAGGGAAATTTAAGTTCGTATTTATACCCTTTTGTTGAAACGCGTCGATCTATTGAACTAATTTTGAAAGTCATTTTATCAACACGCACAATTAAAGACAGGAAATTTCTGAATGCCAAAGCTATTACGAGTAGAATATTACGTGGAACATGTATTTCTTTATAATATTTTAATTTCAAAAAATTCTAAAGATACACAGGTATGGATGTACCTATAATATATACGCGAAGTCGAAGAATTGTTTTGGCTCAATTTCACCATGTAGAAAGGGTAATCCCATAGCACGTAGGATTTAGGGATTGTAAACACACGGCTAAATCAACGGAAACGGCTAGTTTCACATAAAAAAAACAAATTTATTTATGAGTGTATACTGTATATAGACATAACATAATATGATATAATATTAACGACCACTATATAGTAGTACCTAGCATTACTGTATTCAGGGATTGTTGGTTCGCTATATTGAATAAATACATATTATTTTGTATTTGTTTGGGGTTTAGGTGTACTATGTATAATACGTATGTATCTACCTATTTACCCATTTTATTAATGTATCCGTTATCTAGTTGCCATTACACAAGCTCAGTGTATGAATAAGTCATTCCTAGCGTTCAAATGTACTATTAAAAATGCAGATATTTTATATCACAAAGTCAACTTAATAGAAGCCATCCTGGTTGTTTAATATTTTTTTAATCCTCATAAGGGGACTGTCTTTTCTGACACACTGTAAATGAATTTAAGATGACTTGCAACATTTCGATGATGGATTTTTAAATGTCGTCGACACTGTTATGGCAAAGGGTAATTTATGAAAGCTAACCGAATTTACCATTAGGTATTTATTCAGAGAAAGGGCAGAGAGGGATATGTTTAAAAAAATATGCCGTTACTTGGTTATAAATTATGGTATTTTGCGTGTTTGTTTTTGTTGTATGCTACTGTTGCCAAATCATTATTCTACGTGAAATTTTATGTTTCAGATTTTTTCGACAGATTAAAATATTATACCGAAAACTAATGCTTTAAATTGAAAAAATTACGTATCGTAAGTATGTAGTTACAGTTAGAGAGAGAGACGTTTATAATCTCCCGATAGATTAAATGCTGCGAGACTCATTATAATTATTCTGATACGGTTTGCTTACCGTTCGTTGTTTTAATATTAATAATTGAAATAAAATGATAAATTTTAAAATTCAATATCAATAACCATTTATAGCTGAGGGTGGTTTAAGATTGAAATAAAATGTTGTATTTATACACTTTCTATTGACTGTTTGAGAACAGCGAGATTTCCTTTGAGACCTCCAAGGTTTTCTTTTATGAAAACCATTTTTATACAACAATACAAATTCATAGAAACAACCTACTTTCTTAAATATGTACCGGGAATTAGTGAAATAAAATTGACGAGCGTTCCTACGTTTATTATTGTAACATGAAAAATATTAAATGTAAGAAAGACTAAAGCCATTGACAATTATCTAAAAGTTAAATGATTTTGTGTTCTTAGAATTAATTTAATTACATTTATATTATTTTGGAAAGATAATAATTATATTGTGATGTGTTACGTTGTGATTTTGCTAATGTAAAATTTCTTGAGATTTTAAGAATATTAAAAATTTGGGGATCCAAAAAAATATCGAAATAGAGTTTTACACAGGAACACAACTAGGGCTAAACAAGGACAAATATTTATACTAGAAATACATTTTCGACAACCTTACCCTCCTGACAATTGGAAAAAAGGTAATTAAAATTAATTAAGTAGTACCATCAGAGAGCAGATGATAGACCACGAGAGGCTTAATTGTGGATTGGAAGTAATAAGGCTCTGAATGTTGCCACTTAAGTATTAAGCTCCCGGCAGGATTGTCAGGAAATACGAAATTAAATTTATCATATTTCATTTTTTAACCGACTAAAGTCAATACCAACGGTATATAATCGCTTTTTTAAATTAACCAATTTATTATTTAATGGTTATGACAGCTATTTTGCGAATAAAGTGTAGAAACACAACAAATTATACAAAACGTTTATGTTTTCATCAATTTATAGGGCTCTTGCCTCCTTTCAGAGTTTTCCTTATTCCTAATAGTTTCGTATTTCGCCTCCCATTAGAAAAATCCACCCTAACGCAAGGACTGGTCAAGTGCTTAGCTACAGAAGGGCCGAATAATTAAATAACTCTCGACACCCACAATACAAGTACTATACTTTCAGCAATTCATCGACAATCGCCTATCACGTTTAAAACAGGGACAGAGCAAAAAGTACCTTCACTCGAGATACAAAGAATTGTAGCTCTTATTGCTGAAACGATAAAAGTGAATTAAAATGCAAATTTAAATATCCAGCCTTTGTTTGACAAACGAGGAAGAGATGACTCACAAATTTATCCTGAGTTTTTTTACACCTAGACCCGCCGTGACAAAGAGCAATGATAAATTGCGAAAGGGTACGTTCGGAATTTTTCGATTATGGCGGAATGCTGCTTATTTATCAAAGGATTAATATTTTTACAGCGAATTTTACATTTTTCACTCGAACATTGGATTATTTTAAGCTTGTTTAATGATAGGAATATTACAATGGAGTTTTCCGCGATATTTGGTTAAATAGTTGCCTGGTGATATTTGATTAAATAGTTGTGCCCAATTTTACTTATTTAATTTTGCATTTTTGAATTTGCGTTTATTCAAATGCTTATCTCTGGAAAATTGTTAATATTTCACTAGAACTTCATTGACTTTTAAAAAAGTAAAAATTATAAGTTCTAAGTGACCTAATTAGACATTTCATTTTAAAAACGTACTTATACGTCACAGCCAAGGCCGGGCGTAGTCTACATTATTCTACTTCCAACAACGAGAGTGAATGAAAAATTTGAACAAACTATTGCATACGTTGGTTCTAATTACGAAAGCCCAGTGTAAGTACATTCTGGTGAAGCAATATATGAAACCGAAATGAGAATCTGTAAAAGTGCTCAAAACATGGTAATACGAAGTGCGAATTAAGCTAGACAATGGATGAGATGTGTTCCTGCAAAATTGATACCTACTACTCAAACAATAGGAGCTACAATTGCGAGAGAAGTTGGAAAAAATACTAAAGCCTACAACGATTTCGAAATGGAATATACTGATCATTGCTTGTGTTCTTTCTTTCTCAATGTCGAATGTGTTTCAATAAAATTTGTATACATCTATTTTTGTATCACACGGCAGACAATGCTTAATTGGAGTTATTTTATTTTAAAAACAGCAAATGATTTAATGTATTCAGATCAGAACGTAAAATTATAAGCTGTTCAAAACCATAACATAATAATTACGCAATTATTTTCATGGACCTACTTCGAAAAAGAAGACGTTTATTATTTTAATAACCATGAGATATCTAAGCATAAATACATAATATTTATCACTAGTCAATACTCCCACATTAAGCAATAGTAAAGCATCTGAAGACGTCTATTATTCAAACGTTAACCGTGCCAAAGTAAACGCAAATACAGCGTACAAAACACATATCGTTAAGAAAATTGATACCCGTATCAGAGCTCAAGACAGTATATCTAAAATTAACAGGCCTGTGTCGTGTAATTTAGCTTGGGTAAATCTACATCACTCCGTACAATGGCTGTCCCTGATATTAACTCAGGGATTATATGGGAAGGTTGAAACTTAGGATGAAGTGTTGCTATTGATTTAACTACGTCACTCGGTTTAAAGGGCTACACTTTTTAGGTCATGAGTGACCTTGTAGGGTGAGTTTGGAAATTTTAGCAGGCTTCTAATACTCTAGGGTTTTTTGTAACTGCTGACAACTTATGAGGACGCTAACAGAATTTATAATTAATTCCTAAAATGATAGGAAAGAAAAAGATTTATCATTAAAAATATATACATTGAATAAACAATCGAGTCTCGACGCTCTTACTAACCGAATGCAACGAAATCGTAAACGTGTGGTTGTAGGAACTGCCTTTGTTTCAATAAATCTTGAGGAATTGTATTAGGAAATGTATGATTTTCTTATATTATCGCTGTACATAAAAAATACTTTAAGGATTAAAATATGCCTCGGAAAGATCTGTGTGAACCCGAAATGTACCATTATCTTGAAAATGTCTGCTAAAATCCAATAAAAACAAGAACAAGTGTCAATGACAGCCCATCTTCGTATAAGCATTACTGTACATAATATCTGCCAATAAAATGTATGCTAACACAAAAATTGTCTCAACATGTCAATTCCAGGATTGTTTATTCCTCAGTTTGTTACACAGATATTGCTTTCCGTACGATTGGAAAAAGCCGCTTTGTTATGCTACGTTTTATTGATTCGGAAAAAATTCAAACACTTACGTTTTCTTGTTATTTATCGAGTGTTCATTGTGTATTATAAAGGTTTTGTTACACCCGAGCCGAGGCTAAATATGGTTCGTTCATTCGCACTTATAATAAAATAAGAATAATGCTACGTTCGTTCGTTGGGTTCTTAAGCGATTCTTACTCTATAGGTACAGGCTTAGGAAAGTGAAACATAGTACTGTAGGCAAAACGGCTTTTGTGAGTTATACTTGACTTTTTAAACATTTTGAATATATAATTAATGATTAATGGTTTTCCTCAAAATTTGAAAAAAAAACCTACTCGTATTACATTTACACTATTGTATTTACAACCTCTTATTATATAAATACCTTCCTACATAATAAACAAAGCGTAGTTTGCTTATATTAATCTCAAAATAACTCGCCTTCATCACGGAAATCCTAAATTATAGCCCCCATTAAGCTATTGTTGGTATATTCTGCATTATAATAAACTTATTCCCTTTATGGCCGTCATTACCCATAGAAAAGTGTCGACTCACCTCGGCTCTATTTAAATAGCTTGCACGCAACTGTCTTAAAGATCGATTGCTAGTTTCGTATTTTTGTGAGCCTTCTAGAAAGTTCGAAACAAAGGATTCGCAATGCGGTCGAATGCTTAACTTCATTGTGTGGAAACGTTTAAACATCTGCTCGATAAGTTTAAAAACCTCCTCTCGTTTCTTGTTCGAGTTCCGTCTAGTGTTGTAGTACCTAAACCGAAGTGGAATCAGATAATAGTATTGTAAACACTAGAAAAATGAGCACCTTATGGTTTTCTTTATTATTATTATTATCATCTATCATCATATCATCTATATTATTATCATCATGAAACATTATTGTTATATGTTTGACGACTACTAATAATTAATTTTCAGCTACTTATTTGAAAGTTTTTTCATGGAGAGGTATTAAGAGTTTTATTTATACATAGATAGGAATATATTTCTTTATTTTACTAATAATTTACTAATAATTATAGAGATTTCGGCTTCGCATATATTGTACATGTATTATAAATACTTATATAAACCTTTCTAAAATCAAACTGTTCTAAAATTCGTTGGTTTTAAATATTTTATAAGGATAGATCTTTAAGAGACAGATAGCGAAAATTCACTTTGTTTTATTGTGGTAGTGACTACACCATTTGAAGGATAAATACGAAATACTATTAGGGGAATATTACAAGGGGAAATTATAAAAACGTATAAAGAGTACCTTATTGTAGCTTATTTATTGAAAGATAAACTATTACTAAAACACAAAATTCCGAGTTAACCTTTGACCTTAAGAACTCCATCGCGGATAACGTCAACATAATACCTAAGTCAATATTCCAAGTAAACATTACGCTCATTAAATATAAAGAGATTTAATATCAAAATGTTTACAATGGTCACACCTGTCGTCTGTTGCGTTGAACCCAATTTGCTTATGTAAATACACTGTTTCCGTTTTAGTTTGAATAATTCAGCTGGCGGGGCGAACGTTTGAGTTTCTTTTCACATTGATAAAAGTGACGAGTAAAGAGACCTGTATGAAATGCTGTTTTATTTTTTTTAATTAATTCTGCTTTGAGCCTATACAATACGTTAGAAAGCATTTTCTTATAATTTCTTTTAAGTATATGAAAAGTGGCAAATGACCTGGCATTCTAATCATCATACCTATAATGAAACCGTTATGATATACATTATCAAATAGAGTAAAAAAATTGTAACAGGGTGCGTGTTTTATTATGTTATAGTTCTCAGACTTATACACCTATCAAACAATATGTAATGAACTAGATAAAGATATTTTCAATGAAAGATTTTGATCATTTCTACAGATGAGCTTCCGAAGTCGGTAGACATTACTGTATTTGTGATAGTTTTTATAAGTATTTTGTACGAGTACATTTAATTCCGTTGTATTGAAAATGAAATAATAGATAGGTATGCTGTAATAAGTTTTATATGCCGGATATCGCGTTCATATTAAAATAACATAATGCCAAAACTTGAAACGTAATAGCGAAACTTAAATTGAACAATACATAACAAAAGCACCCGTACCGACACGAACGAAACCACGCAATTGAAATCCTTAAACTCGATTCAAATTTCACATTAAACTTGTACGCGAACTTTCTAGAACGTTAGAACTGCCGCCAAAACAGAAGTCCTTCTATGATTTACGATTACAATACGATACTATACTTCCGTCTCTTTCGTACTTGTTTAGAATATGCTTTGTGTAAGAGAGACAGAAAAGTTTCGTCGTTTCGAAATCGGGTAGACCTTTAGATTCAGGCGTTTGTTTTGAATATTGCCTGCACGTAGCAACCCTTTGGGAAAACAGCAATACGCTTGAAGGAACTGGAGGAAAATAAAATCGGTATTATATCCCAGATGGGCCAACATACGTAGGTGCCACTAAATTGGGATTCTAAATAAAATAACTGTTCGAATGCGGTATGAAACGAAGTTGCCACTAAATTGAATTGTCGCACCTACATTTCGTTTGCAACATATTTCTGTAGTTCTGAATTCGTGTTACTCAAATTGAATTTTGCGAAGCTTTCGTTCTATAATTGTTCTTGTTTCAAATAAGACTGAGCGTTATTTGTTTTTTTTTATTTAATATATAAATGGCTGAAGCAAAAATTGATAAAATCAGGACAGGTTAGCATAATATATATATGAATTCGTGTAAGACAGTATTTAAGGAGCAATTAACACAACTTATATAATGACGTCGTAATAGACAAATAATCGGATTGTTTGCTCGAGACAAAATATTCACCCCCGAACCGCGACATCTCTCTTCAAACAAAACCCACTAAGGGTCATTGAGACCAATTTGCTTATGTAAAGAGACCTTGGCCAGACGTTATGAATCATGAATGTTACGTAACCCGAACATTTTTCACTCTTTTTTTAACGCCCCAACCCTTTGAAACATTAAAATTTGTCACCTCATTTCGGTTTAGGAGCTGCATTTGAAAACCCTTTAAATGCTTAATGAATTCTTGTGCGTGACACAAATTGAGTAGAGGCCCTTTGAAATAGTCCTTCCATTTTAAATTGTAACGTTGTTTGTATGAACTCGGAACAGTTATAGTACTGTTAACATTAGCTGGTTGAGTTGAAATTCAGTTTACATCTACAAAATCATATGAAGGCGAATAGTTTGCGAGTTCGCAGCTTTGTTAGTTGAAGATAAATACGTGGCGCTAGTCTGAACTGCACACAAGGCTACAGTGTTCATAAAATAGGATATTGTGTTGTTTAGTTCCTAACGGAGGAAAGTGTTTTATGAAAATAAATATTGTAATGTTTCAGGTCAAACTAAGGTTAGTTTGATTATTATATACATAGTTCGCAAGAGATTCAATTACTATATTTTACTATATTAGTTAAGGTACAATTAAATTTAAGTATGTGCATGCCAAGCTGTAAAAGCAGAATTCTATGATAGACTTTTATGTTTTGTAACTGACTTCGGAAAAAGACAAAGGTTCACAATTCATCTGAATCCATCTTTCCGTCGAATCCTATTTTAATTTGGTTCAAATTTTGACCATTGTTTTAATGAGAAAACCGTATGTCTTGAAAATTGATTCAATTTACCAGCTGCCACTGAAATATATGCAAAAATAAAATAATTTTCGGTATTTTATTACTTTTAAGACAAGTTAAATAGCGTGAAACCGCAACACAGCTAGTAAACTTAAAGCAAAAAGAAATCGGGAAAAACAGTCTCATATTTGAGACAAAAAGTATAGGAAATGAAATATTGTAGCAAACGTAGCTAAATTATTTTTATCCTTATTTATCTTCTAACCTACCGTTTTGTTATATTGGTTATCGCTGTTTATTCAGGAACAATAAACGACGCTGCAGGCTCATTTTATTCTATTTAAACCTTTTACGACATCTTCCATAAGATATTTTTGACAAACTGTTATAGTGTGTTAGGAACTAGTGATTGTTATATTGAAATGTTCACGTTGTTCTTTTTGCAATTTTGATTAAATATTTTTTTTATTTGATTCAGTTTTACAATATAGGTTACAGGTTAAAAAAACTTCAAGCACATATTTTATAATATACGTCGATCTATTTTTAATGAAACTGTAGTACGTGACTAGCTATGTCCCTCTGTTTTGCTCGTGTGAAAACAACCTCTTCAAGGCTTATGGCATTAAAGAAGCACGGTCCTTTGATTTCATTTGTTTATTCATAGTATAGATCTGCGTCTTCCGTGACAGGAGGAGGCTTTAATGTCAGACTTTATTACTAAGAAGTGAGACGGTACAAAGACTTAAGAGGAAATTTCCAGTACTTAAGTTCAACTTGTATACTAAACCACTTAAAATTTATTTAATTTATTTTAACCTAACCTAACAATCTAAACAATTAACAAAGAAAACATTGCTGTAACTGGCGGCCTTATCACTTAAGAGTGATCTCTTCCAGGCAACCAAGTCGGGACAAAAAATACACATTAAAAATTATTAGGTGGCGTAGTGCAACTTTAAACAATAATAAATCCATATATATACAATAAAATGTTAGTTATAGATAAGTATAATTTCCTAGCAATTTTAATTTACGTTAACAATGAAGCCTAATATGTATTAAGGAGAATTAGCGTTGCATACTTCGGGACTGTTTGCAAATACCTATCTCCTATAGCACTATGAACAGAACTTGAAGTCGTGCATAGTAAATGTTGATCGTGAAGTTTGTGCGATGTACCGGAATGGGTAATGAGATGAGATGTGTTGTTTTGGTATATTTTTGTGAGTTTTGTGTAAATACATGTATGTGGTTATATACAAAATGTAATCACATACTATATGTATGGATGGTTATCATTAACAGGTGATAGAGCCATACCGTAAAGTTGAATTTAGACAGCTTCAACGGAGTGGAAACCTTTCTAGAGAAACCGGCGTCAAGTCATCTCTTCAGAGATGTCATTGCGTTTTCTTTTCCCGTCCCTCCAGTTATTCCTTCGATCTATTTCCATAATTTCCGTTCGCTTGATGGTAATCGACCACCTCCGCCTATGAATAGTCGCAAAGCTACCTCTTACCGCAAGACCCGATATTTATACCTTTTGTTTTATTGAATTCCTTTATTTTATTCTTTTCTACATATGTATCTTTATACCATAAATCTTCGCACAAACAGAACAAAGTCGAACAGATCATAGTCGAATCCCTTAAAGATGTTGTAAATCCTTCAATTCCGGAAAGTTCCAAATCGATTTCTTAAAAGGTAACAATTGTGCAGGTAAAGTCTAGCCTTTTGCCGTTCGATCGGAACAGAATGCTTCTGTGGATATCCCGACTAACTGGACGGAGACTTATGTGGTCTTGCAGCTATTTTATTTTAAAGAGTATGTTATAAATATGATGTGATTTTTTTTTTGGTTCAAAGTTAAAGTATGTGACTTGTAGTGATTTAACTAAACTTTTTTTTTATAATCTAGGGAGCGAACGAGCTGACAGGCTACATATAGTAACACTTTTGAACAGTTTCTACAGAGAACTTCTTCATACAACGAGATAGCCTAAAGTATCTATTACATATGTTCACATTATTTATATTGCTCAAAATTATTATTTGGTCTTAGAAATTAGGCGAATAAAAATAATGGTTTGAATCATTCAAGAACATATGAATTGACAAATAGTTACAAAGATAGGGATCTTGCCATTGAAAAAGTTTGTGTACGTCCAGTTCATGAATGTTAATTTTATTAATAGTCGTAAATGATGACTTTTTCGATAAAATCATCAAGTCATTTCACCTCATTAAACCATCTAGCAATACATTCATATAACTCAGTTGAAAACTGTTTCACGTCTGAACGGAGCATTGCAAGGCACCCGTAACTTTAGGTGCATACAAACGGGATATAAATAGCTTAGTTTGAATAATGTATTCGAGTTGGCCCATTGATTCTCAATTCGCGTACCCCGAAATGGATAAACGCGGAAACGTTTCGGTGTCTAATACATATCGATCGGTAGTTAGATAAATTATCGAGACGCTGATTCGAATTTTTAGTAGGCTTAATTTGTTTGAAAGATAACATGAAATGGAATAGGGAAATTTGGAAATCGCAGAATCGATTATTCATCATTACATAGTGTGAAACAAAGCCGTTTTCTTTACCAATGCATTCCAAAATATTTTCTAAATAGATAGAGTGATTAAAGATGAAGGTTTATTTGTTTAATAGATGCATAATATATGCGTGCGGAGCCTGGGGATACTCGCTAGTCTTATAAAAACTTTTTATCAAAACGCAAGCCTGTTAAACAAAAAAGCCGCGTAATAGACCAACGCAGTAAATGAAGCTAAGAAAATGATGGATGTGGTACGAAAATGATGAGGTGGAGTATCCTTTCAGGATCACATAAAGGACGGGGTTTGCGATGCTTTTTCCGTGGCCCTTATCAAATTTTTTATACATCGTCGGTCTATATTATATGACAATTTCAGACATGTCATGTGACGTCATTGGGCTTTTTTTATGTTTTTACTAAGAGTGAATGGAATGGTAATAGCTGTATAAGATTTTTAAATAAAGATGTCGATAAACTTTTTATTTAAATTATCATAAAAAGATTTTTTTAGTTTTTTTATTTATCAAGAAATGAATTTAAAAAGCTTTCAAATTTATATATTTTTTATAGAAAATATCAGTTTAAATACTTGAGAAGTTTTATAATAAGGAAGATTCCAAGAATATTATACAGCCTCCATTAGCGTTCGATCATCATGGGATTCGAACTTCGCCAATATTTAGTCAGAAACGCATCGCTATTGTTCCAAAGGAAGTCAGCGTAGAATATTTAAGTTTGAATATTTGTATCAACAATTGTTGTTGGACGAAATCTTTTCAGATATACCTATGCATTGAAAATGGAATAAAAATATATTTTTATTTGAAAAGCTACGATAAAAAAACCAAAAAAGCTCTTTCTTTTACTTCGCCGAAGTTGAGAAAAATTATAATACATTCCAACATATAATATTAAGACCATTTAAATATTAAATCTTCTGCGTTTGCTTATAGCAAAAATTTCGATGTCGGAATTTCTAGAAATTTCCATCGAACCTCGTGTCAATTTGAAATTCACATTCGACTATTCCTTCACAAATGACGTACACAAATTCAAAATTGATTTTTTAGAAAATCGTCGTGCATTTGTACGTACAGGGAACTAAATCTTTTTAAATTCTGTTGAGATACAGAACTTATCTATAAGGGATAGCAAAGAAGATATTGTATTTATTATGATTTTTTATTCGATACACATAATATAAGATTTTACACCTTTAAGCCAACTGACTGTAAAATTCCAATTTTACTTGTACGGTAAAAAAATAGTCACAGAAAAACGTCTAAACACGCTGTGTGTATGCCTGTATATATTATATATGTGTATTATACAAAGCAAATAACAATAATGATTATTATTATTTATTTTCCATAACAAAGTACCTAGGCTCCGAGGATAGTGAAGACTGTTTTTCAGGAGCCTGTTACATCCAAATCATGACACATACGGCACCGACACAAATCGTTCAGACATTTACAATCAATAGGTATATAAAAAATCATCTTTAATCAGTAACAAAATGAAATGAATCAGATAGTATTACATCATGAGCAAATTAATCCTATAAGCAAAACATTCAAACCCATATACTCTCGATATCTAAAATCTGGGTGTACAAGTATAATACGCAAAGTATTCGTGAAGAATGTTATTAATTCGGCTCACAGTAATATACTGTACAAGGAATCTGAGGAACGGAATACCGCTCCAGAATACCCCTGTTATCTAAATATCATTTTGCAAATATGATGTAATATATGGCTTATGTATTAGCCTAAAATTTAGCCGCATTTCAGTTAAGAACTGTTAGAACAAAACAATTTTTATGATCTAACTCTGACAGTTAGTTTTATCAGTAAGTAAAGATCTACAATAAGCGTTTTGTTTCTTAGTATTTTTTATATACTATCTGAAGAACCTATTTAAAGTAGTGGACTTAAAACATTTAGAAGTATCCAGTAATTTGTACTGCCAAATAAAAACAATTTAGAAACTAATACTTGTACAGATAAAAGGAGTATTAAAATTTCAAAGGTCAAACCTTTCCATTTATTATTTGATTTGACAGCTAGCTACATTGAATTCATAAGCTTCCTAATACCAGCGTTACCTTATTATTTAAAGTTCGAAGTCAAAATCTAGTCAAATGTTTATTCAGCTCGGCTACATACCACCGTTATAGATTATAGTATTGCAAAAACAATAATTTTCCACCGATTAACAATCATTTATTAGTTTGATAATTATAACTTGTTTAACATTAGATATTGTAAAACTAGAACTTCCAATCGTTTTTTTCATTTAAAACACTCAAATTTCCTGAAATATAATAACATTCAAGTAACAAGCGTCCCAACAACATATTACAAATATCGTATTTCAAAGAAACAAAAAGCGCGAAGTTACGGAATGAAAGAGTTGTTAGTAGGAAACCGAGCATCTGTTACTTGTAATAAATCATCCCATACATTTATGATTAATCACTCTTCTCGACATACAAAATTAACTTTTATTAGCTAAACAGAATTATGTAACACTTCTTGGGAAGGAAGATTCGTTAGCGGAAGACTTTTGGTTGCTCAAATATTAATTTATTAATTATTTTGCGTAGTTACTATACTTAAGAAAAGTTTGTTCGTTTGAACTCGCGAATCACTGGAATTGGAGCAGTTTCACAAACATAATATTATAATATTATGTTATATGTTAACATAATAATGTTATGTGCTATCACAAATGCTGTTAGGCATATCTACAATTGTTTGTTTAAAAAATCAATTATATGTAATTTTGGACTAAATTACTTAATTCAAAAACTTTTCTACAGTTCAGGAAAACCATGTCGATGCGGTGAGATGTACCACAGATGCTATTTTGTGGGTAGAATTAGACATAGCTATTAAACCTCTTTTCTTAATATTCATGAGGATTTACCCTCTAAAAAGCATGTTACTTAAAGATGACGATGACAATTTTCAATCAGCCCCCTCACTTCTTCATATTTCTATAATTACTATTACGTATAAACACAGACACTTCGACATAATTTGTTAGCAACTTCAATACAACACAACTTTACAGTACGTAACTTTAACTACAGTAAAACGACTCTTGAGTCTTGAAGCCACATTTAGTACTTAGTAACATTATCTCTTTAGAGTGTACGATAAAATAGCTCTCCCATTAAGTTAATTGGGATTTTCCAAGCAAGTTTCGATCTGAAGAAACAATGCAACGTCAAAAGTGATTTATGACAGCGTTTGACGAACGATAATTATATTTAACACAAGATATGCTTGCAGTCATTAGTTTAAATTAGATTATTCTACAGTTAGCAGGAAATTTGTAACGTTACGGTAGAATAACCTGGTACGCTTTGTATAATAAGGATATTTGTATGATACAAGTATGTTAGATTGTAATAAAAAAGTAGGTATAATTAGTTATTTACTATATAACCCTATAACCTATTACAACGAATCAAGAATCAAAGAAAAGAAAGGTTTTTAGGGAGTCTAAAAATGTATGGATGTTTTGTATAACACCTATGCCAAGAAGATAGTCATTAGGCTACAATACATTATCCTATGTTATAAGAAGATATGATATGTTATACTGTTACTTATAAATAAACTCCAGGACTGACCATTGAACTTGGCACTCATTTTGATCTCACGTCTTTTGTCGTTGAAGTCAACAACCAAGGCATTTATCATAATATTGAACTTGGCTCTCATTTCACATTTATGTATTTGATTGAATATATTATCTGCATAAATTTTGATTGTACAAATAAGACCCAAATACGTTTTTAGACGAAACTTAACTTAATATGTTTATGATACCTAATTACGTTAATAGAAGAAATAAAAGAATACCATTAGTACGAACAAATTTGAGAATGATTGATATAAGACACAAAAATAGGTCTCAATATAGTGTTGGGTCGGCTTAGTGTATTAGGTTTCTAGGTTACTTTCATTAATCTTCAGATTTCGAGATATCTTTTGTTGTCCTAAACGTACGGACGAGACATACTTGATACATGAATTTAAGGCTTCTAAGTACGAGTACGGAAAGTATTAGTTTCAATGAGCAGGGCTTAAAAATACTTTAAAAGTATTTTCATAAATACGCATACGAACTCAATTATGTACTTATTGTTACATGATGTATGTATATGTAATTTATTCCGTTATCTAGTTGCATAACACAAGCTTCTGCTTAGCTTGGAACTAGATGGCGCTGTGTTTAAATGTCCTGAAATATAATAATTATTATAATAATAATAAAAAAATATATTAATATTTTATACCATAAATACGATTGAACTATTTGTGCTGTAATGGGTCTTTTTACAAAGTATTTAAAGTATTTTCTTATGTAAGTACTTTCATCGCATATTAAAGCGATAGTACATACTCTTATACAAGTATTTTTGCTCGTACGTGGGGCGTCATACTTCGCATTGAAACCCGTTTTCAAACCTGGTATCGTAAACTTATCTCATCTCTAGTCTATTGATAAATTTCGAGTATCCCTTTATATTGCGCGTATCTATTTCTTTTAACAAAAATGTTATTTCGTTGATTTGTTTCCGAGATTTTTATCTTAGCCTTGTTCGGTTGGTATATATGTGTTCCTTGTCATAACAGCTTTTTCATATAAGATGAGATTTAATACATAGTTTTTAATAATTGTCAAAATGCAGGGAATTTTTGTAAACAATTTTATGACTGTCAATGCAGTTAATAAAACTTGAAAGCTTAACTGTCAGATATACTTATATTTTTTCTTTTATGTTTGCTGAAGACTAGTAGAGATGAAACGCAAAAATCAATAAGCGAATTCAAAACTTGATATAACAGAAAGCATAGATTAGATAACCCCTACAGATAATAACAACAGTATTACCCTAACGAGCACCGGTGCATTGTAATGATTGCATTTAATCGCGTGTAACAGTCTAACTCGTTCGAAAGGTCGCACTTGTAGTAAATAGAACTATTCAGGTTATACGAGTAGAAGATAACAGGATTATGGAAGTAGTTTCTGATAAATAAACTTAATATCATAGAATAATAAAACACCTAGAACAGCTATATGAGCACGCAAAGTGAAGTCATTTCAACCTAGACAATTTTATCTACTTGAAGCGGCGCAGTCCATCGCATCAATATACGTGTGTTATTCGTAGAGTTTTAGTTTTTTGACATTTATAGGGTCAAATTCTTAGAGCAGCAACATTATCGGTGGGCTAGTGTGCGTGTCATCGAGTATAAAAACGTGCTGAAAACGTGTTTTAGCTTCACTTATGGCGGGCCGATTATTTAATAAGGTCCTGTCTATGCGTTAGATTATTATAATGAAAGAAGTCGCTAAACTAAAGAAAGACGATTTAGGTAATAATATATAATCAACGTTTGAAGTTTTAGTGATTTTAAATTTGTTTGAAATTGAATTAATCGTTGATATTAAACATCATCGTCAATTTAGCTTAGAGCATCTACTTCTGAACGATGGCTTTAAGGACTCCCGGGAGGACCAATTCCTTGTGGGAGGCCACTCTCCGCTTTGTCGTAGAATGTCGTCTTCCTTCAACAACCCTTTAAAGACATTTAAGATATACATTCGTAGCACAATCTTATGTAAATTTTGTATTACGAGTTACAGAAATTTAAGATATAGGAATAGTTTTTAAAAGACGTCTTAAATCAGATTGACACGCAGGTAATTATGTAAATCTAAAAAAAAGAAAATATTTTGATCAAAAACTCGGCGTACATAATTATCTCAAGTTTATATAAGTCACGTGCAATTTCAAAACAATATTGGCAATAAAAGTTGAATTACGAAAAACGTGAGCAATTCGCAAGAATCGTTGGATTCGAAAAAATTCAACGATTCCTTCAATATTTGCTTATTCCTATTAAAACTTTTCTAAAGGTACCCCGGTAATTGGCGCGAAGAATTTTTCACGTCGGAAGCAGATGGTTTCATTTAGAATTAAAATTTAACAAATTAGCTAAGAGCCTTTTAGGAATAGATTATATTGTAAGAACTTCAAAAGCTAAGTTTGCCCTTTTGACGGCAAGCTCTTGATGGATTCGAAATTTGTTCAGGGCTATTGTAATTAGTGTTTTAATGGGCTATTCTTACGCTTGTGTTGTATGTAAGGTTGGCTGTTATTTTATGTAAGACTTAATAAGGATTGACCGAAAGAGTTTTTTTGAATGTGCGATTTAAACTCAACTATCTCATTTAATCATTTCCATATTTGCTGTATAAAAACGGTTTTATAATATCGTGTTATTAAATATAACTAATAGTTTTGTAACTAGAGAGTCTGTAAAAATGTCCGCAATTCTGTGTTCTAGGAGAATAACTTGATTTTCCACGGAAATTATAGGAGTGTATTAATTGACTCAAAGAAATTCGCAGTAGGGTTTTGTTTGATGAATTCATGATATCACAATAGTAATATTACTCTGCAGAGACAAACAATGCTTGGAACGAACAGAAATTTTAATAAAATGAAATAAAAGTTCTTTTACAACACCGCCCTCGTAAATTTCATTTACCTACTTAGTTGATTCTCGCCTTTCTTTCCGAGCACACCATAATTTCATTTTTTATTTCCTCAACTCGCATTTTAAGCGAAACTATACCTCATTTAATTGCAAACGACTAACACAGGGAACATAAAAACGAAGGACAATTGTTGTTGCATTGTATTTTAAAACTGTTATCACACCCAGAAGGTGTATTTTCTAGTATTTTCTAGATAAACTTCAATGTAAGAGTGGTATTAGTTTTTTAAAGCGGACCAATTGGATTTTTTTATTAATCCTTAGCAAACTTTTTGCTTTAAAAGCAATTTTACGAGATGTTTGATGATCTTGGAAGTAGGTAATGGCTTTTGAATCTAATGCTTCATTCGTAAAAGAGCCTCTTCATATTTTTGGGAACGTGGAACTTGGGAAGGATGTTTAAACACAGCTATAATCAGTGAAAGTAAATATTAAAAATGTTACAAAATATTTGTCACGAAATAGTTTGTAATGTTACTAATATGCTAATATGCTACTACCTGGTGCCCGCGACTCCGTCTCCGTGGACTTTCATATATACTTTGACCCCCCCATAAAGTTTTCATTATTTTTATTATGTATTCTGCTATTCGGGGCGGGGACTATTCCAACGTTTAGTTCGTTGGATTTGTCCAACGATGAAAATTGGTCTAGGAGATCTCGAGTTATGGGTGTTGTAACAAACCCGACTTTGTTTGATATGTATATCGATGTTAAAGTTGGATGTTTGTAACTCCTTCACGCAAGAACTACTGAATGGATTTGGCTGATATTTGGCTTGCAGTTAGATTAGATCTTGGATTAACACTTAGAATATTTAACAATACTATTAATTCCAGTTTTACTCCAGGAGCAGTAAATACACGAATAACACCGTTTACATATAATACTATATCATATAGATGGTACTATGTGGCTTTTAAGTAGGATTGTTTTTGATATAACCCTCTGTTATTCCTCTGAAAAGCTGATAAAGTAAAAGCCAGTGTAGAAGAAATATTTTGTTTATAGAAACTAAAAACTCATAAGCTATAATTTGCCTTTAGTAACAAACCTCATTAAATGTTTCAATTTCATTAGCCACCCACATCACCAAATCATTATATCTATATTACAATATTTACACTATGTTAAGCAGGGTCATATACGAAATGGTTTGTGCCCAACATATTTGCTTAACCCAAGCATCCCACACGCATGCCGGCGACAAAGATAAAGTTCTCTTAAGGACTATTTGAACGGAATTCCCGAATACCCCCTCGCAAGGGCTTATTAATTCTCTGAATTTCTATCGTCTCCGAGCCTTGCTTTGATATAAATATGCTACTTTATAGCATAAAATAATACGTATCTCTATTTACAATAAAACCGTTCTTTTAAGAGACGTTGACGTATCTAAGAAAGCAAGAAACATTAAAATGGGAACCGTCATTTTTGAGTTATACGCAGCAACTTTCGTTATACGTCTGAGCGAGTATACTCCGAATGCACTCGCCGTCGATATCGAAATTTTTTTATATCCCTTGCCGAGTTATCGAACATTTAATAAACAATCGTAAAGAATATCAGTTTATGGTATTGTTGTCATCATTTAAACAAATTATTTATTCGAATTTCTTAAAAAACTGTATCGACTATTAAATTCAAGATTGTATTATTACTTTTCTTAATATACTTTTAAGGAGGCTAGTTACCAATGTGTTTTATTATTACTACAATTAATTCCAAAAACAGGACGTAATTCAGACAAAGATATATTTACTGATACAATTGTTTCTGATAATATAACTGTAAATGATGATAACTTTTTATTACATCTAAAAATTCAAGTAGCTAGAAGAATTTATAACTCATGAAAAAGAAAACACTTCAAGTTACAATTTAAGCATACTTTATAAACATTGTCGCTTTTATTTTGAACACAAAACTACATTTAACACGAATTCTAAGTGTTGAAATTCGTTTTAAGCGACCGTAGTCTGGAATATACACTGTATTAAAAGTTAGATTAAATTCAATGCATTTCTTAACTTTCCTATTCTTTAGTTTCTTTCCATTTCTTAAGTTTGCATGTATCTCTTTTATTTTTTTTATTGTTAGGACATACGATTTAAATGTTAGATGTGTATATATTTAGTATATGGAAAATTATGTGTGCTCTGCTTGTACAACTAAGTAAGATGAGGTAGAAAACCTATGGACCGTGACTAACTTATATCCGCAATGTTTGGGAGATCCCGATTGTGTTGCTGGCCTTAAAAAAGTTAAACAATGGAAGTAAGTCATACTATAATAATAACTCGTCCTTTTAATTTCAAATTTTTTATGATAGTAGCTATATTGAATGTACTAGGAGAATATAACTGACAAAGAGCCTTTACACACTTATAAAGGGAACATTTAAACCTAGAACTAAAGCTATCAATCCAATATATTGAACTGCAATTAAGCCGTGATAGTGAACACGCTATTTCTGTTGTATTAACAATCAATTTCCTATACAAAGGTTAACCGTGTTTGCTTTATTTCATATGAATAGAGATGCTAATATCTATATCAGAGATCGTTATTATAATTGTTAAAGGGATTTGTAGTTTGTGTCCATTGGGAATATCGTTACATATTACTTAATCAATGATAGAAGTAAATGCAAAGAATAGTGTCTTTTATTTTACGTTTGGATAATATTAAAACAAAATAAGAATTTTTTTTTAATGTTTTCCACAATCAAACCCAACGTTTCTTTTGTGAAAAGTGTCTAGATCAAAATTTACATTCATACACTTAATAATCGGCAAAAGGAATCTCCTTATGAGTATTTTATATTATACCTATATGTAAAAATCTTCTATAAGTGTCCTACACCTACCTACTACATTTAATATCTAGAAATAAAAACACTTCACCCCTTCACAAATACTCCGTATAAATTATACAAAGTGTATAAATACTCCAAGCGACTTCGCTACATCATCTAGTTAGTCTAACTACGAAGTAATATACGACTTCGTGGTTTACAAAAGTTTAAAACCCACAAAGACACGATGTAAACTTGACCGGTTTTTCATTGCATGACAAAACGCCATTCGGTTCAGTCGTTACCACCTGACAGGTGTATTTACGACCACTTCTAAAACCGTTTTAGTTGTACTGGATTCATCGCGATAAAAAAATATATATTTATGCCCCGATTCTCGATGTTTACATAAAATTACGCGTTGATTGGTCATTTACAATCGGTAATGTTGAAATTATTTAAAGCTGGCTTGTTTTATTAACTGATGGATTTTGGAATATTTTGTCGTAGAAGTGACTTTTACTTTAGAATTAGATGTTTCAAACATCGTTTTTGTTCAATTATTACAGTAAAGAATAATACGCTAACGATATAATAATATAAATTATAAGATTAAATAATTGTAATTACACTATATTAAATGAACTATGTCGTAAGTTCTTTAATATATTATACGAACGGTGTACGGCTAGTTATGACGAAGAAATTTTCTTTTAGTCAAAAAATTGATTTCGGGCAGTATTTTCAGACTCCTATCTCCAAATTCGCTATGAATTAAAATCCCCTTTATATCGTTAATATAAATTAAAACAATTCAATTCAGATTACCTACGTCATATGAAATACCGCAGAACACGTCAATACACGTATATAGATTTAACTGCATCGACGCTGGTTGAGCGAATATTCGTTCAGGTTCAATGTATGGACGGGTAGAGAAATACAAAATCCCTATTGAAGACTGCCGGTTTCACGACTTACAAAGAAAGCCAAGGTTTGTTGAATGGGAGCGATGCGACAATACGATATTACTCGATACTATAGAGTAGTCTATACTATTTGTACCGATGTTTGTAACGATTCTGCGGAGCGAGTTAAAGGATCGATTTAAAATCGATTATTTCTATAAATATAATATAATTTCTAGAACTGAAGTTGAATTAAATTTAGTTTACTGTTATACTGTTTCTGTAAGTAAAGAAAAATTATATGATAACTAATAATTAAGTAAAATAATTAGAGATGCCACGAATATTCGGCAACTATTCGGTATTCGGCCTATTCGGCCATTTTTTTTGCTATTCGGTATTCGGCCGAATACCGAATAGCAAATCATGTAAATAAAGACACGATATTTTACTCAAAATTATGTACCTATTTCCAAATTACAACATTCTAGTAGTTAAAATTAATCAGTGGTAAGTTGTGATGGA
>DWAJ01001583.1:0-21534 GCA_018238005.1 Eurema mandarina | reverse complement strand
GACGCTCCCCACTTTGAGTCGTCAGATGTTAAGACTCATTAGCCCAGTAATTTCGCTGGCTACAGTGCCCTTCAGACCGGAGCACAGTGACATTTTCACGTCACTGTTCAGGCGGTAGAATGTCTGGAAAAGGTACCACTAAAATATGTAATTTCTTGAATTTGTGACCTGTGTATGTATAAAAAATAAAAATTCTAATGAAATGATTCCTTCTCTTTACTTCACTACACTTATACAGTATATTAATCTTAAAATAATTTATAATTGTGAATGTCTGAATATACTTTTCTAGATATCTGTACACACTTATTTTTTATACGAATCGCTTCTATCTGGTCTTATTTCTGCCTATTTTTCCTCTGTCTTTTATATCTGTATTATATTTTTATAACCAATATCTTAGAATTCCTCGTGATTGCGGCAAATAGTTCTGACGCAGAGTTATGTAATATGATTCTCAGAACGTAAATGTGACAGACAACATTCAAGGCTATACCTCGATATTTCTTATAGAAAATAAAGACATTATATGAAGAAAAATTTCGCAGCAACATGAAAAACAAAAGCATTACAGTATTAAGTTATGGAAGGTATGGATTATTTTTTTAAATGAGAAGTTAAAATGGTATTTACTGAATTTTTTTATCATCTCTAAAAACTATCTATCTTTCGTTCATAAGTCTTAAGGGAATAAAATTAATTAAGAGTTTAGTTCTTTAATTACAAGTACGCAGTACGCACGTACAGTCTATTAAAATTGCGATATTTTCTAATAATATTTAAAACTTTGAATGTGTCGTTATACTGTAAGTGACATAATATTATTTTACATAAGACTCTTTTTTAACTTTATATTTTCTTGCCAGCTCTTCTTTAAAGAAACTGTTTTCCAAACCGGTGGTACATTATTGTTTTATAATACGACTAGCTGTTGCCCGCGACTCCGTCTCGACTCGTATTAGTATAGTACACGTACATTTAAATTTTAATATTTTTTTTGTTATTGTTCGTAATACATTATTGTTATTGTAAGAACGACAACATCCTACCTTATATTATTTCTTAAAATGCTTACATAAGCGTAAGTATTTATTACGTAATAATATAATACTTGGATCATAACATAAGCTCTTAAACAACTTACGAAACAGTAAACAATAATATAACACATGGACTACATATTATACGTGTTATTTTTTTACTTTCCTATTTATTTCTTTATTAAACATATCTATCTATTTCTAATAAACTACTATTAATCTAGATAACTAGTGCGTTTGTGATTTGAACTGTGTTTTTTTCAATCAGGCAGAATATAATATGTGACATAAAAAAAAAACACTTAAAGCTTTCCTGAACATTCTCATCGAATGATACCAATAATTAACAATACATTACGCATCAAGTGCAACACAGTCGGAATGTGAACATAGATAATCATTTTATAATTCTACGCGGCATTCCTGACGTAATCAATGCCACAGATAATCACCGCGCCGTCGACCATAGACAAATACAAAACACGACCGATGAGGTTGAAACCAAGGAGGTTACATAAAAAGTTCAATAACTAAACCTGGTTCGCGTAGAAGCGGTTCCCATGGTAGATTCACACGAGTCGTCACGCTGTGTAAGCACGGATTCATAATAGTCTTAAACGACTCCGGGATACGCGGCCTTTGACCCCTATAATTTATTAAATAATACTTTTACTAACCACACGTTGAACGGTAGGGATTCTTTAAAAGATCGAAAACAAAAGAGACTACAATTTTACTACCCAGATTTACCTCATAACGTTCCTTATATAATGCAATTCGAAGCTAAATTATAATTGTCAAAATTGTCTTGTTCATAGGTGTAAAAATAAACGAAATGGGAAAAAATAAAGTACCCATTAGCCTTCTGAAAATGGTCCTAAATGTTAATTCCTATTTTTATTGACACTAAAATTGTTATAATTTCCTACAAAACGAGTTTACAAATTCTTCTACATCACCTTTATGTATCCAAAATACTATTATGTACTTGTATTTTAATTTGACCTACATGTTGAATGTCATTAACGTGCACAAGGCCTCAATACTAAAGAAAGTCAAATACTGCATAACGAAAGATGTTTTACGCACCTGCCGATCATTTTTAAGAATTTCAAACAGCTGCCAGGACCTTTCCAACTGCGTCCTATTTTTAGAACAAAAAGCTCTCTTAAAAGTCAAAATGAAGTGAACATAGAAGTAACTGTTTATATGCACATAAATTTGGTCCAGTGCTGGACAAAATGACTTGACAAAATCATATTATATCTATTTTAATATTCATTTGGTTGCCTGGTTGAAATCGGTTGTTTATAACGTAACCTACACTATTACTAACAGAGTCTTCGTACGATATTTTTTAAGTATACTTTATATATTAAGTAGGCTGACTTGGACACAAATATTAATAAACTAAGGGGGCATCTTTGATGGTATCGAAACAGGGCAATGTATTTTTCTTAGTAAGTACACTTTGTTACGTATTTAATGAGTAAATAAATAATAAAAGCTTAAATGTAATTCACATTTCTTTTACAACTACAAGACAGGATATTACCAGGATCACAAAAACACATTCAGATTAGCTTACGATCGCACCGTCCCCTATCATTTAGACACGTGACATTTTTTGCTCATTACACCCTCCTACGTCCGTGAAATTATACACGTCGGAATTCCGAGAATGTCTTTCAATAAGGGTTAGTATTGGACATTCTTGGAAGCTATTTTAAATACTAATACTATGAAGGGGTTAATTTTGAATTCCTTTACTACTAGACCGGACTTAATATAGAAATATTCGAGATTGGAGACTGGTTCTTATAGAGCTTACACATTAATTTATAAAATTAGGGATTACTTTGAGGATGCATATCAAATAATTATGTAAAATATTTTCATTTACAGTATATATAGATATTTTTGTTTCAGAAAGAAGCTAGTAAATTTGCTTATTATTTTACGAATGGTTAGAAAAGGTTCTCCTAAGTGGTATGGTCGAAACTTCTCAACGTTTTGTTAGTTCTTTACCCAAAGATCAATTAGTACTTTTCACACTTAACATAATATTACACCTCTAATTACACATTCCGAAGCCGACCCACACATTGCTTTCAATTACGTTCACCATAGGTACTGATGAAATCATGTTATTTCAATCGCTTCTAATATAATGTACTAGGCGCCCAGAGGATGAAACGGGTGACTTTTTCAATGGTAGGGAAATCCACATACGATACCAATGATGCTAGGGGATAGGACCATGGCATAAGTCGGGCTTGAATCATCTTAACGCCACTGTGAAACGGAATTTCAACGCAGTAGGAAGAGGTCACAGGTACCAACGCAAACCCTTCCGAAAATGCTGGTTGCCTGGTATTGATATACCAGGTACTCTGATAGTACCAAAACCCAGAGAGTTACTTAATTGTAATTTTAAAAAGTCTTATAGGTCCCTTAAGAATCTAATATAATATATAAATAGCCAGTCTAGCGTAGCATAAAATATTTATAGCGGACTTATTACATTTTCATATCCTGCTAGTTTCTTTGCATATTACGGAAATATTGCTATACATATATAGCATATAATTATAACTTATCTTGATGCACACACTGTCATTATTTCGCATTTTTGCATTATTTTAATACGTTCAAAACAATTGTTATTTCATACAGAAGGCTAAGCCCTAAATGACTTCGCATTTATTTCAGTAGGGGAACCCGTTCGGTGAATTTAATACGGTTTAACCGTACCTAAAGTTAGGTCTAGAAGGGTGCTCGAGTGTCCTTAGAACGTCACGTTACAAAAGAAAGGTAATTACAGGCGTAAGATGTAATTTTATATCCTTGTTCCGTAAGGATATACGTATAACTACGAATATTCGACTTTCAGTAGTCAGAGGTATATTTCTATACTAATATAATCTATACTAATATGTAAAGCTAAAGAATTGGTTTGTTTGTTTGTTTGTTTGAACGCGCTAATCTCAGGAACTACTGGTTCGAATAGACGAATTCTTTTATTATTGAATAGACAAGTTTATCGAGGAAGGCTTTAGGCTACATAACATCACGCTGCGACTAATAGGAGCGAAGAAATAATGGTAAAACAAATCAACGGGGACGAAGTCGCGAGCAACAGCTAGTGTATAATATAATTTTAGAATTACTGTGTTAAATGCAACAAAAGCTAAAGAACATTTAGTCCTTTCGGATTATAATAGATCGGTATATGCTTTTGTTGAAATACGAACTAGTCCTCGAACTCCTTACAAACTACAATGTAGTTTAGTTAAAATAGCCTAGATAGCACTCGTAGTGACAATAAAAAAAATTAAAATTTTGAACCTATAGTACAGAGTAGCACCTTCAAACAAACTCTTATGAACTTGAACATTGAATTGATACATGCTAGTAAAAATAATACAATATTACAAATTATTATTCTGTTGTAAGTCTACCTCCCTTTCAACCTTCTTGAAAATAACTTTAATAATTTATTAATAACAAATATTTAACTCACACAATGGTTGGCACACTTAAAATCACTACCTAGTACCTACCTACCAAATTTTAAAAAGAAGCGTTTTACCCTCCCTGCTCCCACAACAAGATATTGGCAAAATTGTGGCAACACAGCACTGCCATTTCACTAAGAATAGCATAGAATACCTACCAAATTATAATAATAAATGGTTGATTTCAAAAACTGAGTCTTTGTTTATGGAAAGGATATTTTCATATACCTTCAGCGCCATCTCTTATAACTTTTGAAACTTGTACAACAGACAACTAACTTGTGTCTTGCTATTAATATTAATTCTTTATAGATGGCGTTGTATGCGCCTACACATAAGACGTTTATCAATTTAAAATTCCTGAAGTAAATACATTCAAAGCAATTAGTTGATACTTATATTTTAAATTATTCACTTATATTATAACAAAGACAATATTTTCTTTACTTTCTATATACACCGAGATTATTGACATATACACAAACAACCGAACATTAATTTTGTGATGATCTTTTCATTATTTCCAGCAATATAATCTCTATCTTTTAAAAGATATTTGAGCTTTTATTATTTTTTATTTTACTTAAAACCACGTGCTTAATATTACTGGAATTGATGTTTTTTACCCTGGCAACTTATATGTCAAAATGTAACTGTCAAGTTAGGTATTTATTTGCACCAAAAAACGGTTTACGGTTGACGATTGCGTTGTCTGCTATATTATGTTGTGAAATTTGTGTATCGTATGTTCCTTAAAATTGATTAGACTTAGTTTTTATTCTCCGTAGTGTTATACAAAGACACTGTTATATATTTATAGTGGTTAATTGCATTATACAAGTGTTGTTATGTGACGGTTTTCGTGAATTTTTAACTAAGATATTTCATATCATCTTACTTTGTTCCTGTAACTGCCTCTATTTGTAAAAAAAAGGTAATAACTCATTTTAATAATATTATGAATGGCTTTACAATTTTTTAAATAAAAAAGTAAACCAAACGCATTAGCTTATTGGGGTTAATAATTGTTGAACGACAACATTTAACGGTTTTATTTGTATGATAACATCTATAGACATCGTATAAATTATTATATTTTATAACACGACATACAGTTTCTGATGCTATTAATTTAATTAATATGAATAGCTTTTATTGTCTTTCATTTAGTTAATTGAATCTTTCCACACAGTTTGAATAAAGTAATAACTTTTCAATAGAAAAGCATGTGGTGCAATTTTACCGAACACATCGCAAATTTCTAATCCAGCTATTTTATTCCATCTTATTAAAATTGTTACCAGTTAAACGTTTTTTTTATACATCGATAAAAAAAGTAGAATCAGTTCTTATCACTCTGATGAAGTTATTAATGTCTTATCCATATTTCCGTATCTTCATTTTGATGTGACAGTTACATCTTATTTGTTAGAGTGACTCAGCAAATAAAGTAATAAATAGGATTACATAAACAAGGTGGGAAGTGCTGACCATCATTATATCATCAGAGAGATGCGTGGCAAGCTATTTTTATCTTTATATGACATTGTATTTGCAAGTGGGAGGTAAAATACTATTCTAGGCTCTTCATTGCTTTTTGCAATTATGATCAAAGTTTTAATTGTCCGTAGCGGTTTTTACACATTAACTTATACATTAAAAACTTCCCAACTATTGATATTTCCTGTTTAAAAAAAAAGTAAAATTAAAAGTTGTGGTAGCTATATCTTATTCAGCTGGTTTTGTCTTAACAGTACTTAAATATTTTCATTTCACATATGATGCTAAAGATAATATCCCTAATCATTAAAGATTTAACTAGTAATATATCCAGAATAAAATAATATATTATAGCCGATTTTAAACATACAATAAAGATGCCTTTCTTTAAATTGAGTATCAGTAAATCAGAAAATAATGTCACCTTCGAAGATTAATGCAAACTTAACACAAATGAAACATCTATAATTATTATTCTGTAAGTTATACAATAGTTTAATTTTTTATAATAATAAAAACAAGAAAATAAAAAAATATACTTAATGTACATTACAAATATCTAAATATGCTTGTTGACATGTAGGCAGATTTTTCCTTTGATGTGTATATATGTTAGTTCCTAGAATGTAATATTCCGTATGATATTAAATATGATAGTGACAGCAAGGTCTTTCAATATCTTATCTCTGTTTTGTTTTGTTATGATAATGCACATAGTTTGGTACATATTTTAATTTTTCATGAAGATCTCAGTATAAATGGAGACATTATTACACAATATATGTGTGTTCATTAAGGTGACTTAATCATTACTTAGTATAAAACAAAGTTGTTTTGTTCTGTCTGTCCCTATGGACAAATCTTTTAAAATACTCAACCAATTTTCATGCAATTTTTTATCAGATATAGTGAATATTGAGGAAGGTTTGTTTACAATACATACACACATAATATATGTGTGCAAAGCCAGAGTTGTTAGTAATTTTATAAAATGCTTAAATAAGATTGTATACTTTTTAGTTTGTTTGGGCTATGGGTCTAACTAATAAATTTTAAAAATTGTTTCCCCAATAACAAGCTACTTTTTCGTTATACCTGTAAATAATAGACAGAATTTAAGGGACTTGTAGATTATATGTAAGAATTTTACCTGACCTAAAGAGCTGTACTTGTGTAGTTGTTGGCTGATATATAAACACTTATGTTGTCCTCAAAACTTTATCTTGAATGATAACTTCACATGATTTTTATCATTGGACTCTTAAAAGTTGGAAAGTATTTTATCTTGATGACATATGTCATATAAGAACTAAGACACCTATATACAAAATAATATAAGTTACTAATTTATATAAATTTTATATAAGCAAATAATTTACTTTATTTTGTAATACTATTAATGTGGTTTTCAAGTTCTGTTCAATGTGACAATTTAGCTAAGTACTCATTGTCACTTGTACTGTAGTCATGTCCACTTCACTTAATCTTGTACATACACATACATACACTCGTAAATACTTTTTACCTGTTGGTTGTTTGTGGGTTTCTTGTATTATTAGTGGCTTGTTTGTTAGAAGTTTGTAGGTTCTTGCTTGGCCTAATAATAAAATATATTTGACTGAGAAACACCCTTGGTATAGTTTGGTGTGGTGTGGTATGGTATCACAGGCTGCTTATTTTCACATCAAGGCATGGTTTATGCGTGAGGCTGCGCATCTTATTCGATCCACACCTACTTGTTGAAGAACGCTAACAGCTTATTCAGACTGCTAGTGATCCCGGGAGCGTACTCGGAGAAACAACCCTATATGTATATGCGTATGCTTTGCATTTCCTTGTTGGAAAAATTACTTCTTACCTAAATATGTCAATTTCTACATGTTCACGTGACGGCAGCTGTCGAATGCAATGTCCAGTGCAATGATCTTGATAATCATCGTGCCGTGGAAACAATAACAATGTCGGCCATTAATTGTGCGTTCCGATGTTCCCGTTAGTCAAGCCTGCTTTTCTGCGAAATTGATTTCGAGATTACGCTTCATGGTTATCTCTGAGACTGTAGCTGGATGAACTCATTCGTAATCTGCGTTCTTGTTACCGATGATAAACTTTCGACGGTAATTGACGCGTTTTGAAATCAATATCACGCTCTCAATGTTTGTTATTTTAGTGATTTTTTCTACTTATATTTTTAGGTCGTAAGTTTTAATTTATTTTTTTACTAACTTACTTGGTGTCACGTTTGGTTGGTACTTGGTGACCGGCATATTATTAAAGGTCGGTTTTTTATAATTTACTTATAGCAGCTTTATGTATCTATATTTTAATAAAGAAGCATTATTTAGGTTAAATAATGATTCATATAGTGAAATAGTGATAATTATTCCGTACAATGGATGATTAAAATCTAACACCTTGCTGTACTTAAATACTTTAGGTATATTGTAAAATCTGTACAATTTAAACATGTCAAACAATACTAAGTATTTATCATCAATATGAAAACAATATATCTGGTATCATAGTAATAATTGGCACGTCAATAAACTGTCTCTTGCGTGTGGTGTGCGTTTCCGTAATTACCCGAGGTGTCGATGAAAGTGGGATATAAGGTCGGGGTTTATTTGTATTGGCCTCGCCTCGTGGAGCCGGAAATTGGAGTTAAGACTTAACTCTTTAAGGACGCTCTAAGACGTACGAGTAATTTTAATTTATTTTTTTTTTGCAAAGGGATTACTTTCTTGTAGAGAGATTGTGCTGTGCTTCAGTCTTTTTCTGTTGATATGAAATGATATACGAAAGGGTATACGAAAAGTAGAATTGTTTAGTACCTGTATTATACGGTATAATATATTTTAAAATGTTATCTTATTTAGTTTTAGTATTGGAGGTACATTTTTATAAATGATTATAACTATAGGTAACATAGTATTAAAGAGCTTAAAGCTAGCTTTCAGATTTGTCTAGATATAAAATGGAATTGTACATCGAGGTCAAGCACAACATGAAACAAACATATTTCGAGAAACAAAAGGTTCTAAAAGTTGCGAATTTAAGTTCGGCGATAGTTATCATTGATACGAACCCTATATACCTAGGCTATATAATAAGTCCAGTACGTATTACGTACATATTTATTAGAGGTCCAATAATACATAACAGGGACGCGGGGGATTATTCTAAACATAAGCAAAATAAAAAAACACTTATTTAAATCTAATAAAAATAATATGTTCTAGTTTTTGTACTTCTTATCCTACGCGAGTTTATCACAGACTTAGAAGACTGCTTTATCTTAAAACATCACGGATTTTTAATACCGGTTCCAATGATTTTACGCACAAGTATTAAACGATTAATCAAATCGATAACATTTTGCGGCTCAATTGATTCATAAAGGTAGATCCGTATAATAGGTCATCATTTGATCCCACGCGCGCATAAAAAGCCTCTTAAACAAACAATTTGACATCATTCATTCGTTCATTGTTATATTTACACAAGAATATTGCGTACTCATTAATCTTATAAATACAGTAGGCGTAGACTGTGATACGCTACATTTTTTTTATATATCTATTATCTAGTAAATAAGGAAAATGTTTTCTCAATAGTGTGTTGCAATGTTAGTGAACTTTTTTATTGTTTTCTCTTATCTGGAAATGGCGTAAGTGCAGATTTCTTTCAAGATATTGGTCCAGGAGAGAACCGGCTTCCGCGTGACGTGTCCGGCGCTTGACTAATGGCCCGCGCATCGTGTCAGTAACGTATTTCGCGTCGCGCTAACAGGTGCACTCGTGCTCTTACACTATCCTGTGCGCCTGGTACTTCAAAACATTTCGCGCCCGTCATATTAATATTGTTTGTTAGTTAGTTTCGTTCGTAAATGTGCTTGTTTTTGAATACATTTTAAACGAAATAAGGAGGACGAGTTCAACAACTAAAAACAACGGTAAATTTCATTTTCTGATTTTTTAAAAAAAGGGGCGATAAAGAAAATCGTTAATGCAATTTTTATCTGCGACACCGATAAATTGCAAACGATTTGAATCGATTAGTATAATCGAGAGAAAGCTTAAGCGGCTATATCAAGTAAAACGAGATATTTCGCGCCCTTGTTTGGAAACCTTTCCACAAGTTTAATTTATAACTTTTTGTGTCTTGGTAGAAACGAGAATTTGAAATAGCGGTCCTCGCAACAACGGTACAAACTTGTAAGAGCATAGCTTACATTGTGGATACCTTAATAAATATAATACGTTCCACGATAAAATAGATATGAGGGATTCTCAAAAGTTTATTAATAGTCATTAAAACGTTATCAACTATGATAAACGAGCCCGTTCGTAGACATGACCTTAAATGCTATGAATATTTAAGTGGCTATTCGTACACGTCCAGTACTTAAATAGCTAATAATGTCGATGAACTTGATTGTTTCTTAATATCATAATGCATTGTAGGTGTCAGACGTCAGTTTTATTCGTATTGGCGATGTGCAGTCTTTTGTGCTGTGACAAACCAACGATGAATGAACACATTATTATAGAACGTTGCATTATTGTTGAATTATGAGAAGTAGGCTACTTGTAAGAACTGTAATATAAGAGATACAAAATCATCTTTCTACCATAATATATCTATACAGTGTAATGAAGTACTTCGGTTATATTGGACGTTAATAGTGGTAACGAGAAGTAAAAAATGGTCAATAATGTAGAAGGAAAGAAACTCATCTTTCCCAGGTGGATCACCAAATCTTTGGACTGACTGCAAAAATAAATTGTTACAAGTAATTCTTCTGACTGAAGTTAGCACAAGCAGGCTGGAGTAAAATAATGATTCCATCCCTCAGTGATATTCACGATCTTCAGTCATGATGGCAAAGAAGAATATAAATAAAATATTTTAGCAAAAATACGCTAATTCGAATTTATTGTCACCGGTACTAAAAATAAGGATGATTCCGCCAGTTGAAGCATGAGCTGTCCTCATTGCATCTGTTTTCTAACTTTTTATCTGCACTACTGAATAGAGCTAACGATATTAAAATACAATTTAATTATACTCATTTCAATGAAATTAATTATCGAACTAAATGACTAATTTTCCTTGAAGCGCTCATCATAAAGAATGATAGGCTAATAAATAATTTCAATAAAGTCGTAGTAAAACTATTGTTCATATTAAGGTTGATGGTGTGCTAAAATATGTGCATTTTAATTTGTACATCAATCTGTTTCTTTGAAAGTTTTTTAGTTTTCTAGTTCTTTGAGACACGTCCAATTTGCATATACTATATTATAATTTCGTATCACGACGCGTAGGTTAATTTTGTATAATTTACGTCTAATATAGTAATAAAGATAACTGCGATTGCGCTAATACCATTTTGTTATTATTGACCTTAAAATAATTTAATTTTATCACCGCTTTATCTCGGCGTCACGCAATCAGTATATTGACGTATAACTTATAAATCAATACGAGTATATAAAGTACGAAGGAGTTCAATCGTCCGAGGTCCTTGTACAGGAGAATCGCTGAAGTGAAACTGGCTTTCAATAAAATCCGGTCCGACGTTACGTTTATTTACTTAAAGTATATTGCAGTTTTACCTTAACCCCAAGCCGGGGTTCAAAAACAATGCAGCATGAATATTTCGCAATCCGCTTGACCTAAAATAAAACGGGATGAAAGGAAACTGTCGTTATAAATAAAATTTGCAGTCGTTTTTTATCTGTACGTAGATATTAAAATGTGAAAGTCTCTCTGATTTTTATTGTTTCGAGCTGTTTCTGAGCATTCATAAAATTTAGGAGCAATTAGGTTATTACTTAATATATATAATTCGATAAGTATAGGCTTCGAGGCAAGTTCAGCCTATGTTACTGTTTTTAATAGAAGCAATACGATGGTACAATGTTTTTTTAATCGTAAACTTGTTTTTTGCCCGTACATGCACACAATTCCACAAAGGATAGATAATTTATTTAATTTTTTATTTGATAGTTGGCAACTAATTGATAAAGCAAAGTGTCTTTCGACAGTGCAGACCTTAAATATGTAAAAAGGAAGAATATGTTGCAAGATGGAATTATGATAGGATGAATTTATAATAATAATAAAATATAGGATAAATAGTCATGTACGTTTTTTATGTTATTATATACAGCTAAGGAAAAATTTCCATAAAAAAATTGCAAGTACAATTTAAACTTGGTACACTAATTATGGAGTCAATAAAAACATACATGTTTATTATTTAACGATATTGCGAGTTGTTCTCGGAACTAAAAGGTCAAGCTGACGTGTCTTGCTTCTTGTTCTTAAGTAAAAAAGTTAATATTGGCGCACGAGTCACCATAATAGTGTTCGGCTGTATGCAATATAGCACGAACTAAATATATAAATTAATTTAATTTCTTTTACATTAAAATAAAAACTGTAGAATGAAATTTTCAGTAGAAACACAATCAAACAAGTTTTGTCTAGAAACAAATTTGCATACTACTTTGAAATATAAGACGGCTTTAGTGGTGAAATGTATTATAAAGTTGCTAAAAAGCTAATGTAGATTTGCTAACAGCTTAGAGAAAGTTTAGAGTTGGTTGATGTTTTAAATCAATGCTATTTGTTTATAAGGAAAAGACGCAGTTTGTATTATTGTTAGTTTTTGCATTATAAATGAATTAACTTGGTGTAACGTTTAATTGCGAAGTAAAAAGGAAAACTACATATAGTAACGGTTTTGAATCGTCATGGTTTTATATAAAACAAAACATTTACCACTGGTTCGGTAAGCAGTTTCTACAGAGAAGAATCAGCAAGAAACTCTGAAAAGGATCTTAAACAACAATTACGATAAGGTTGAAATATACATTCTTTGTATAATTGTATAGGTCAAAACAATGTTACCTGAAGTATTGCATTTGACAGAAGGCAACATAAAATGTAAAAAGGTACATATAATAACAAATGAAAGTTGTTTTGCTCACATTCACGTCATTGGCAAACTGAAGCGTCCTGATTTGTCACGTCGGCAAGTTAGATGAATTTAGCTTTGTCGTGATCGTGTACAGTTTACACAATAGATAAGAAAAATAAATCTTCTGACTATATTTTATACTAGCTGTGCCAGCGACTTCGCCCGCGTAGAAAAGTGACTTTGGGCAGCATTTTTGAAAATGCCTAACCCGCGCCAACATTTCAGCAAGTTCAACGTGATTCTTTAAATTGCCATAACTTTTTTATTTATAAACCGACTGACATGAATTAATTAAATTTAGGGGCTGCGACGATAAAAACGTTGCATATAATATGTGTACCACTTTTATTTTCTGCGCTATTTATCTCGCTTGATTTAAATGATTACACGTTCGTCGTACGCTATTAAGATCTATTTATTAAATAAAGCGTTTACATCGCTGCATATTCAATTATGCGTGACAGTGGCGATGTATCTCAACGCTTAAGAAGCGCTTCAGCGGTTAGATGAGAGCGCTTTTCGATATAATCTTTACGAGACGTGTGAATTAGGCTGTGAGAAATGTACGTGATCGAATGGAGAGACAAAAAATGCTGTTTTATTTCATGTATGCTGAACGCGCCGATGGATACAAACAGATTATGTTTATATACATAAATGTATAATAAGTTATACGTGCGACTGTAATTTTAATTTATTAGTAATGTTATGTAAGTAACAGCTTCGTAAATTTGAATGAAACCTCTAACTCATTCATTAATTCAATGTGTATTTTTTATAGCAACAGTATTTTATACAAAAACCTGCCTCTCAAATTTCTATCTGATATAAAAACCGCATGAAAATCTGTTGCGTAGTTTTATTGATTTAAACACACATAGGGACAGATAGAATAAATCTACTTTGTTTTAAAAACAATCAAATATATGACTGGTCATTTAAGTCGTATTCAATATGTATTTGGTTAGATTTCTTAACTAAATATTCGAAGTCGTATGATAAAAAGCGGCATGGTAAAGTTCCAACATAGTAGCCAATAACTGTTATCATGATTTGCGACGGATGCAATATTATCGAATCATTAACGTAATGCGGTGTTATCTTAAGGTTATCTGACTTATAAATCAAGTCTTATTACCGAGGAATTGCTACAAGCACTCTTATAGCAGAGATGTCATTACAGATTTTATATAAAGAGCGTCTTGATATTGGATAAAGACATCGTGAGTTTTATGAAAGTATTAAACCATGTTACTAAGAACATTATGTATCTTTCTAACACACTATTAAGGTGTATTAAGGTAGAAGCCATGTAAATGCTGCATTGCTGTCTTATAGCCTTAAAATAACTTTGTATATTGGCGATACTGTATATCAATATTCAATGTCCAGAAAGTGTTTTTATATGTTTCAATATGTATACTGCTAACGCGGAAGAATGATAAGCATTCATACTGCTAATTTACAATTGACGTACAATTAGTCGCATTTGTAACACATTGAACAAGATTGTTCAACTGTAAATGTGTTGATGTGACGTGCGTAATCTAATACTGTAAGTTATGCTATAACAATCGATGTATTACAGTTCTCATGCGTTACTAGGAGAAACCTAACAATGGAACAAAGGCGATGCCACCAAAAGCACGTTGCAGTTAATAAAACACTCGAGTATTGTTATATTCTGCGATTTGTCGACCTCTCGGTCACTCCGTTCGCGCGGAACGTGATACGTGCATCGGGTTTCGCGCCTGTCATCAGAGGTCGGTTATGCGGCCGACCGCAATACAAACCGAATTGTCGTGATCGCTACACGAAAAATGTTATGTGATATACCTGCGTTTAGCCTTGTAACCGATTAAACACTTCAGTCTAATTAAGTTTATAAATTTATCTATCTATACTAATATATAAAGCTGAAGAGTTTGTTTGTTTGAACGCGCTAATCTCAGGAACTACTGGTTCGAATTGAAAAATTCATTTTTTATTGAATATACAATTTATCGAGGAAGGCTAAAGGCTATATAACATCACGCTGCGACTAATAGGAGCGAAGATATAATGGAAAAAACGGGGAAAATTATTCATATTTGAGGGCTTCCTTTGCGTGCGCTGCGAAAACGGTTCAAGATACAAAAATAATATGTATGTAAGAATTATTCCTCTTTAAATGATCTAAAAAAAAGTCTGCGACAGTATATGTCTATCCTCTAAGATTGACTCACTATAACATAATAATAGAAATAGATCCGACGGGGACGAAGTCGCGAGCAACAGCTAGTTATTATATATTAGTATTAGAACCTATTTATATCATATGAAACCGTATTTGTGATACATTTAATAATATTACATTAATTTGTTTTCAGATTGCACGCGTCTTCGCTCGCCTTAGCCTGTATTCATCACTGCCAACTATTCCGCCCTATTGCGTGCTTGATGCCGCCATGCTAGATTTAATCCAGAGCACATATAAAAACGCTCAACTGAAGGTCTTCGAGAGCTGCTGGCGCTCGTGACAGCGGGGTGCCACGATGAGTCAGTCCCCAGACGAGGCCCGGGCGGCTAGGATACAGAAGTATAAGGATGAACGTAGGAAGCAACTCACGGCAAGGACTGCGACACTATTCTCCGCTAATGTCACTGAAAGGTACATTAAACTTTCTATTATATATTTAATTATATTCATACATGAAAATGAATCATACATCATAATTCTATATGTTATTGAGTCAAATATACAGTTTTACCTTCTATTGACATGATTTTCTTATCATTTCAGGCGCCCTAGAAAAGCAGCTGCTCGAACCCCCTTAGAAAATACTGCCACCAACCTACAGTCCATCTCAGAACAAAACCTCAACACAGCTTCAACCTCAGTGCCTATTAGAACTACTCGTACTTCGCGTTTGCGAGCTGCCGCATCAAGCCATTCAGACAGCAATACTTCCCCAAAGAAGTATAATAGAAGTTCCTCGGTCCAATCACTAGTGGATGATGATAAAACTAAATCACCTAGAGAAAAGAGTCGCCTCACGACCAATAGAAGGCAGAGTCACGAAAAAGAAAATCTAAAGAACGCGTCGACCGCTGCAGTTAAAGAAAATGGTGCTATTAGAACGAAACATTCCAATAAAAAACTAATTTTAGAAAAAGACAAAAGCAATTTATTAGTAAGTAGTCCTAAAGGAAAAAATATTGACGTGAAAAACAATTCTAAACTAGATACAACGACTAGAAAAAAGTTAGTGACAGAAACAAACGTAGTTAGTATAAGGAGGGATGAGAAGAATGTCGATGATGTTTTTAACCATATACTCGCTGATAAAGTTATTCCAAGCGTTGTAGAGAAGGACAATTTTGAAGATTTATATAAGGACCTAGTCGGAGGGGACGAAGGTGCGAATAGCAATATAGAAGAAATTTTAAGTTGCAACAGACCTCAGCTCAAGCATAGCAATAAAAGTAACATTCCAGTAGCAAATGAAGAAATATTAGACATATCTGATATTGTGAGAGTAGGAAATAGCGGTGATGTGCCAAAAGTGAATGATGTGGGGTTGTTAGGGGCTGTGTGTATTCGTAAAGTGGAGAAGTTCAGTGAATTGTTTACTAGTTTATGTTCTCCGTGTGAAGCTGACATTTTGTTTGAAGATTTACTTGCGGATAATGGAATTAACAGCGCTAGTGATATGGTAAGCTTATAATTTACTAGACATGTTTATGGATTCATCATATTTAAATATAATTTTGTATAGTTTTTGATACTTATAAAACATTTGGGCTTTCCATTCCTGAAACAGTTCATAATCGATTAAGTAGGTTAAGGAAATTACTATTTACAAGCTTCCAAAGTGTAAAGATTTAAACTCAAGAAGAAATCTATAAAATTATTGACAACACAAGATACTTAATATGATTATAAAAATATAAATTGTAAAACTCCAATTAAAATTATCTTTCTTGCTAAATTGTTGACATATAGTTCTTAAATGTTTAAAAAAATGTATAGCTATTCTTATTTATTATTATGTTTTAATTAAAACTTTTCACAGAAAAGAAAACTTAAAAAATAACTTTTAGAGTCATATAAGAGTACAAAGACAGATTTTACTCCAAGAGAAGAAAAGATAAGTTTTAAAACTTTGTTGAAGTTATTTGTTATGAAAGCCATCATTATTCTGAATTTCAATTTAGTCGGATCTTTTTTATATGTTTTGTTATTATAATTATGATGTTGAAAATGTACTCTTTTACTATAGCTCGATTAATCTTCAATTTATATATGTTATGAAAAAACTCTTAATCATAGGTAAAAATTATTATCTTGTTTTCTTACTCTGAATATATTTTTAAAGTTTAATTTTAAAATCTCGCCTCAGATCTACACATATTGCATCAGTCCAATAAAAAACTTTAAGCTGCGTAAAACAAAAACGTTTATTTATCAAGTTATTAATATTAAAGAGTTAACACAATATGCAACCTCAATTCGAATCTTGTAATCGGGTCAAGAGTGGCTCCGATATGGGCATGTCATGAAATTGCATGTAAATTATCGGCTCTTCATACAACTGCCTCATACGGTCTACGAGCCTCGCTCGATATGGCCAGAGCTTATGAAAACTAGTAGTGTTGGTAAATAAGTTCTTATGTTTTATTGAGTTGTCGGACGTTGTTCGCGAGACCGCTCCGGCGAAATATTCGATTGCCTTAATTGGCAATTATTCGTTTTCTTTATGGATTCTTGTTGTTATTACACAGCTTTGTATAAAATGTATTCATTTATTTCTTAATGGGTATGCCACTGCAAAATAGTTCTAAGGAGTATAGGTAATTAATTTACTGAAAGTCGATTCGGCTAATAGTGCTTTTTGCAAGTCATTAGGATTTAATTTTTTTAAGCATAATATGTCATTAATTAAGTCTTATCCGCTGTGCTACTGCGAAAAACAGTGGGGTTTTGTTCAGTAGAAGACCGATATAACCCATGGTCTTTTTCCACTTAAAAAGTGTAGAAATGGAGTAGAAAGAAAATTGTTTTACAATAAAAGCCGACTGTTTCATACCATTAATATTTGCTATTTATATATGTACTTAAAAGTGATTATTTAACATCATTTTACCAAGTTTCATAAAGCGTTATCGTATAAAATTCATCGCGATATAACCTCAAAGTTTTTACGGCTCGAAGACCCGATTGCATCAGCACGCAACCGAACAGTTTTTGCAGTGTCTCGTCAAATATTTTAATTGTTCAGTTCGATGTTGCGTGATTGACGAGTTGTATGGAGATCGGCAAATTGTTGTTATAGATGGAGGTAGGAGGATTGTGTACAAGGGTGTATGTATGTATGGTTCGGACGTTGGAACGATAATTTTGGTTATTCGGTTTTTGTATCGAGACGAGTCATGTTAGTATCCATTTCAAGTGAGCTTTACTAAATAATGTATTAGGACGTTTTTGTGATAATCATAACAATATTTTTGCTGTTTTTTTTTAATTGGTACATTATGTATAGGAACATTTAATAGGTACAACATAGTTATTCATAGGTTGTAGTTATTAAATATCGCTTGCTTATTATGTATGTATTCATATTAATTAGTTTTTTATCCAGCTTAGAAAGTCGTCTGCTAATACTGCATTGCTCTTAAATAATATAGTAATGTAACAACACGAATTTCCTTAGAAAAGCGTAGCATGCACACATGATTGTTTTGGAATGTATTTCCTCGTATCCACAGTTTCGTAGAACACGCTACTCATTTTATAATTGGTCGAAATTTTATTAATTGTATAAATTGGTAATTAATAAAACGTATTCTTCATTATAATATGTTTATAATGCTACTGTGGGTGCTGGTATCTAAATCTATGTATGATTGTTCTTCTTCTATATTCTAAAGGATTTCTAATAGTTTACCTTAATAAATCAAAACCTTTATTACACGTATGATAACTTTAAATTTCAATACATTTTTTTAGTTGAGCTTAATCCTCAAACAAACGCGATTGTACTAAACATTGTTTCATAAACGCTTAACGACTTCGTCTTCAAAACAAACGCCTCCATGCCATTTGCGGCTAATGTCTTGTCAAATAGATACTAAGGACACACCTTTACATAGACTGACAAATGGTATGAAGTGAAAGACAGCGCCCGCGCAACGTCAGTTGCGAATACGACGCGCATGCGACGCGCGCACCTATCGATAAATCACGGTTCGAATTATTTGTCAAGTAACCAACATTTTATTTTATTTTAACGGTTTTTAGATTATTGTTTTGTGCCAGTGTTTCGCCCGTAAATGGGCGTCGTTTCGTTTCGTTTTTATTGCCCTTGTGCGACGCTCCATCGCGTGAGTGTGCGGGTAGTAGAAAGTTGATGTTCATTTTATTTGCTAATTATGTATAGGTTTTATATCTGCTATTTGCATTTTGGATTAAATATTCTTTATAAGTATAATTCGTATATTGTAACTCGAATCCTATTTATTTATCTAGCGATGTGGGTTGAGCTAAATGGTATTTCGAAGCAGAGACCTTCGCCTAAATTGTCACAACATTTGACAATCTAAAATTATTTCTTTGCTTTCTAGTCGGTTTATAAAGATAACTGTAGGTATATTTGGGATATAGACTAATATAAGGTCAATATGCACGTTGAATGAGTTGCATATTATGAATATCGATACGGCTCAAGAGCATGCGGCGCAGAGTGAACAAGTTCACATATCGTGTCACGAAATTGTTATTTAGGTGACTAAGATAAGGTTTGTTATGGTTCGACCGATTTGGATACTTACTCAGCACCGGTTGGCATTGGCTTATCAATTAACCGGTGTTCGGAAGCGATGTGGGGTAACCTCGGCCGGTCAGACCAAATATAGGCAATGTTCGATACACGATCGGGCCTTCGGGGCCGCGTCGAAGATTGATTAGGGTTAGAATTGACGGGAAATTATTAGCTATTTATAGAATTGTCGATTGTCGAGTTGCTAATTGAATAAACGATGTTAATTGGGACTTAATCTTGTGAATGGGCTGTGTAGTAAAATAAGTTAAATTGATGTTTAAATATAATACGTAATTATGTTACCTAATAACTTTACAGAAAACTGTTTGTTCAGTATTAGCGCTGCTGTTTTTTATTTAAACGCGATTATTAATTACCGGGTGATAACTAATGTGATTTTTTATATAGTATAGCACAAATTGACTATCATTAGGTACTAATTTATCGAGCTACTGTTTAGCGGAAAGATAAAAATCATTTGACATAATTACTTATCCTATCTATAATTTATAATTACTTTCCGCATAATATGATGATAATTACACCTATTTAAAAGTGTTATTTATAGATCGACTTAAGGATAGATTTTGAGTTCCGAACCTCTAAGGAAAAACATGTTTGAAGCGAAGGAACCGTCGTTAGTCTGAAGCGTTGTTAGTTCTAATCTATTGGCGAGCCTTTGTTAACAAGGAGGAGATATACTTGACTTGAGATATCCTATAGGATACATTTTGTTTACGACGAATCATGTTTTGGCCATTTTTCAGTTTACATTTTATTTAAATCGAAGAAAACATTACTTTCGAAACATTAGTCGCTCTCTTGGCCGATTATAATAAGTAAATGATAATCATGATGAATTTCCTTGTTATCAAAGTCAAAGTCAAACGTATCTTTATTCAACTAGGCTACATATAGTATCTAACACTTTTGAATCGTCATGGTACCTATTACAAAATATTTACAACCTACATTCATAAGTAGTACGCATAGTTGTAATTCAATATCAAATCGCGCTAAGCTTATGAAATCATGATTGAGCGGTTTTTTATTAGATTACCAATTAGCATATCGCGTCGTATCAAGTTCAAGGTCAGTCTTAGTTCAATGAGCACGCCGTTGGGATCATTAAGTCAATGACATTATTGTCATATAGGCCGATTGTAATTGCTCTTGCGATGACGTCCTAGTACATTAATTAGCATTGTTTACAGCGATTGTTTTATAAATAGATAACTCGGTTTGACTATAGTTTGTTATGTTTATACTGTAGGTATATTACATTGTTTGGTTTGTTAATAATTAATTAAATGAATTAATTAGTGTATGTGTTACGTTTGTATTTGTTATAACGAACGAGCGTGTCTCGATGTTTTTAGGTTCATACAAAACATTTTCAAAATCTTATGTGAGTAGGTTGGTGATGACTACATTTTTATAGTTTATATTATATATTTGTACGGCATATGTATTTGTAATTGTAACGAAGTTTTGATGCACTTTAAAAACATAATTAAAATTTGATCATATACATTATATTTAAAGTTTGACATGATCGATATGTCGCAGGCGGATTGTATAATCCGCTGTATTACATTACGGCTAGCCGTTTTACAAAACAGGGCCGTTTTGCAAAGCGGCGGTTCAACGTTTAGCCGTATTGTTTTGCGTAGTTTTTGTATCATTAT
>DWAJ01001582.1:0-21539 GCA_018238005.1 Eurema mandarina | reverse complement strand
CTAAGCCCGATAGGATAAACCAGTTTAGGCTAGTCCAAACTAATTTGTACTAAGCCCGATAGGATAAACCAGTTTAGGCTAGTCCAAACTAATTTGTACTAAACCCGATAGGATAAACCAGTTTAGGCTAGTCCAAATTAATTTGTACTAAGCCCGATAGGATAAACCAGTTTAGGCTAGACCAAACTAATTTGTACTAAGCCCGATAGGATAAACCAGTTTAGGCTAGTCCAAACTAATTTGTACTAAACCCGATAGGATAAACCAGTTTAGGCTAGACCAAACTAATTTGTACTAAACCCGATAGGATAAACCAGTTTAGGCTAGTCCAAACTAATTTGTACTAAACCCGATAGGATAAACCAGTTTAGGCTAGACCAAACTAATTTGTACTAAGCCCGATAGGATAAACCAGTTTAGGCTAAACCAAACTAATTTGTACAAAGCCCGATAGGATAAACCAGTTTAGGCTAGGCCAAACTAGTTGATCCTGATATAAATACGCACACTTTAAGATAAATTGGTTTTTTACTACTCGGTAGTAGTAAAAAACCAATTATTTATGTATAACACTTTTGAATCGTCATGGTATTACAAAGGTCATGGTATTTATTTACATTTACCACCGGTTCGGAAGGCAGTTTCTGCAGAGAAGAACCGGCAAGAAACTGTGATAGATATATATTAGAAACATTTTAGCTACATATACGAATGATCTGTATGTGTGTAAGAAATAGCATATAAATAATATTTTTTAACAGGAGCATCAGTACTTGAAGCCCTTCGGAAAGACGAGAGTTTCGTGCGTTGTCTTCACTCAGTGGGTCGTAATCAAACCGTCAAGGGTTGGGCCTGTGACCCCAAAAACACTATCATTCTACACCGACCCGCTGATAATGAGATCGTTAGTTATGGTACGTAGTCTTAAATGTATAATTTCAGTTATAAGAAATGTCCTTATTATACTAATACTTACCTATGAAATGCAGGGCGCATGATATTGAAAGGCCTTGTAATACACTTTTTGAAAATAAAAATGCCAACTATCCGGTCTTTAAAGCTGTGGTAGCTTACCATGAAAGGAGATAGGGTTGCTTTTCTAAAGTGATTTAGTTTTTTTCCTTATTTTTATAATAATACTATATTATAGATTATTGTAATTTATAATAGTTATCGTCAAATTAGTTTGTCAAAAGTTGACTAACTAGCACTATATTCATATATAAGTCGTATTTTATAATTCGTATTTTATAAATACTCAAATAAAATCATTTAAGTATTTTGTATAGAAATATTTGGACTCTTCTCATTCTCATTCTTCTCCCCTTATAAAAGTTAGATTATATTTATTTTTGATGAAAATAGGAAGCGGTTACGGAGGAAACAGTCTCTTGGGAAAGAAATGTTTCGCTCTGCGCCTCGGTTCAGTGCTAGCTAGGAAAGAGGGCTGGTTGGCGGAACACATGTTGGTGAGTAGATTTATTTTGGATCTCAAAAATAAGGACTAATAAGGGCCTATGGTTACTTAACATCAGGTTCTTCTTGTTCGATTTGCTGCTAGTTCTTCAAAAATAAAGCTAAACTGTAATAAATGCCAGTAATTACTTTGATATTGAGAATATTTTGAGATTTAATATTCATAGTAAATTTCATTAGAATGCGATAACTTTATGGTTTTTGTTGAGTATTAAAGCTTCTTTATATTTTAGTTTTATAAACCTAAGTTTATTGAGCGTATGAGGTTATAAATAATACGAATATATAAACTAGTTTAAAACAAGTGTAATTATGAAATTTACGTATATTTAAAAAATTAATTAAGTCTTTATCGTTCTATACGACGGAGTCATAAACTCTAAACGTGACTTAACCCTAAATTACAGATAGTCGGTATAACTGACCCGAAAGGCCGAAAGCGGTATATAGCTGCCGCTTTTCCGTCAGCATGCGGGAAAACCAACCTGGCCATGATGACCCCAACCCTTCCCGGGTACACCGTACAATGCGTCGGGGACGATATAGCTTGGATGAAGTTCGATAAGAATGGGGTATTACGGGCCATAAACCCCGAAAACGGCTTCTTTGGAGTCGCTCCTGGTAAGGCAAAAACAAATATATTTTTATTTAACTAGGTTACATATAGTAACACTTTTGAATCGCCTAGTATGTAGGTACATATTATTACCTATTACAAAATAATTAAAGTAGTCTCTATTAAAGACTGACATAACTCTTTAAAATATATACTTTCAAAGAGACCTGAATTTTACAAATTTAACGTAATCGTTGATATAAAAATTTTGTGTTAATAAAATTAACTACGTTAGCCCTGCCATGTTAAAATTAAACCGTTTTTCATATAATTTATCTTTACTTATTTTTTTCGTAGGCACGTCAGAATCAACCAACCCGATAGCCATGGCATCAGTATTCAAAGACACAGTATTCACGAATGTAGCGGAGAACGACGGCGGCGTGTGGTGGGAGGGCATGGGGCCCGCGCCGCCCGGGCTTGTTGACTGGAGGGGACAACCGTGGGACGGGAAGGCCCCCGCTGCGCATCCTAATTCACGGTAGGCAGTGGAGGGTTAAGTTTGTTACCTTCGTGTATGTTTACATATGACCTGAAACTATTATAACTTATAAAAAAATAAGAGTATTGTCAAAATTACAAATTACCGAAAGTCTATAAATAAGTGACGAGACAAAAACAAAATGATCATGTCATTAGTATTTTTTTAATAAAGGCAACACATTTTAAGATGTTCTCGGTTATCATACTTTTGCAATCGACTGGATATCAAAGAATATATACATAATATATGAGGATTGATATTTACAAAATTTAAAGTAAAATCATAAAGTTTCTTTTTTGTATACAATTTAAGTTTGTAACTGGCGAATTTTCAGACACATGGACATTTCTACTTGACTTATGTCAAATTTGTTTTATAAATGTCAATTTGAATGTTACCAGCTTCTGCACACCAGCCTCCAACTGTCCGACCATAGACGAACAATGGGAGAGTGCAGAGGGAGTGCCCATATCAGCCATACTCCTCGGAGGAAGGAGGCCTGAGGGAGTTCCTCTGGTTGTGGAAGCGAGGGATTGGGCTCATGGAGTGTTCATGGGAGCTAGTATGAGATCTGAAGCTACAGCTGCTGCGGAGCATGCTGTAAGTAGATTCGTTTTTTGTACTCTATATTTGATTTGCTTTTTTGTTAAATATCTAAAAAGAGGCCCTTTAATCACGTTCTATAAAATGTTCCAATATTAAAATTTAAAATTTCATAGTCACATTTCATCAAAACAGACAGAAAACATAAGTATAAAAATAACGATTTTCATAAGTATGTTACATTACAAAAAATAAGTACCAAAAGTTGTTTTGATCATACTTCAACATTAGAAAGAAAGAAAGAAAGAATTGGTATGACCATTTGGGGCAAGAATCATTCTAATAATAGAAATAGTAGAATATTATTGATGGAAGGAGCTTTTTTCATGTTAGGAGCTAAAAATCTTACCCATATAAAAAATTTCGACATTCAAGTCAATGAAATTACCAGCTTACTCAAACTTCGATTATTACAGGGTAAAGTAGTAATGCACGACCCGTTCGCGATGCGTCCGTTCTTCGGCTACAACTTCGGGGAGTACCTCCGCCACTGGCTCTCGATGCCGCAAGCTGGCAGGCACATGCCCAAGATATTCCACGTTAACTGGTTCAGGAAGGATCAACAGGTATTGCATTTTTTTTTTTTATATTTAACCAGTACTTATATACTATTCAAAAAGTTCTGTTGTCTGCCTGGATGAATTCTATAGGGTATTATTAAAGTGATATTTATAATAAAATAGACTATTTTTAGAATAGTAATTAAAAAACATTTTTAAGTATGGCAACACTAAGTTAAAAAGAGAAGAGCCGAATAACATCTTAACATAAGACAGTTCCATAGGTTGCCTTGAAAAGATCATTCTTAAGTGATAAGGTCGCCTGTAACTTATATTGTATCAAATCTAATTTTAATTGTGTACCTACATTGTAAAAGTGTAAATAAATAAAATAAATAATTTTCTAGGGTAAATTCCTCTGGCCTGGCTTCGGCGAGAACTCCAGGGTACTAGACTGGGTCCTCCGTCGTTGTGACAATGAGGACTGTCATGTCGAGACTCCTCTGGGCCACGTGCCTAAACCTGGCGCTTTGAACGTTAACGACTTGGGAGATATTAACATGAACGAACTGTTCAGTATACCGAAGGAGTTTTGGTTGAAAGAGGTTTGTATAACTTTTTTTTTAATGTTTCTAATTCTTATTTTATAAGAATTAATCTTCTAAGTCTTTTTTTATTGATTTGGCTTTTAATGCACTGATTTATACATTCAAAGGGTTGGAATAGGGAATTAAATTTTGTAGAGTTAACCTGGGCAAAAATGTGTGGCTTAGACTTAGTAGCTGTTGCATAAAATGATAAAAATACAATGATTAATTAATATACAAAAAAAGAGAAATGTATAATATTAATAATTTTTAATCAAAACAAAAGAAAGCACAACACTAGGCAATTATTTTTATATTATATAATTGACATAAAAATAAATTGTATTTCAGGCTGACGCAATACAAAAATACTTTAAAGAGGAGGTAGGCGAAGATTTGCCGAACGAAATGTGGGATCAGCTGATGACACTCAAGAAGAACATTCAAAAAATATAGACCAAAGACTTCACAAATTATATAAAAATTTAAAATCACTTAATACTTCAATATTTTGATTAAGATATACTTTAATTAAACCATAGATTATAAAGTTGTGAATGCATGTGTCTATAAATTCTTATTTGAAGTATTTCGTATGGCAACATTAATTATCGGATCAGGCAACATCGTGTGTTTAATATGGCTGTGTTATTTAAGACTTAAGATTAGGTTAAGTGAAATCAATTTAGATAATAAGTATTTTTATGAATAAAATAAGTTTTTTTATCAACTCGAAGTTTTTGTTGGACTATCCTTTTCCAATAAATAAATTAATTAAATTTCAAATAAAATAAATGGAATCTTAATTTATAACAATTAATAGTACAATAAGGACATACTTCTTCATCTTTTAGATGCACTCAAATATTTTATCTTCATTGAAGAAAAATGCATTGGTAATAAATATTTACTTATTATATAGTTTTTAAATAGTAAGCACATTATTTTTTTTTGTTATTTATTTCATATGTTTAGCTGAAAACACTCGGACGCCATTTTGTGTCGACGCACGCGCATGTTTCGTCAATAGCGCGTTGACGTTCAATTTTTCTGTGGAGTATGATCTGCAAAAATAATACACACATACATACATAAACGTGTCAGCTTTTAATATGATTAAAAGACATGGTGAAAAGTGAAAACATAGTCTATTAATTTATTAGAGAGACCAACTAAAAGCAGAATTTGTATTGTAGCAAAAAGATTAAAGATAAATCAATATTATGTACTTATATGTAATTTTCTTTCAAATTTACAAACTTATTTCCCCAGTATGGGGAACGAACGTATAGACTCATTAAATAACGGAAAAATAGATATCATGACAATTCAAGTGTTGCCATAAGTAACTCAGTAGAATAAAGATATATTTGATTCTTGACTTACTGGATATATGGTGAGATTTCATCCACGGTCCACTTAGCTTTACTCTGAAACAGTATCTTGAACCTATCGTTGATATTCTCCGGCAGATCGCTTTCAGAGAATCCCCAAATAACTTGAGGCGAACTACTTTTATCCAATATGGCTATGCCGGATAGAAGGCGTTCCTAGAAGTGGATATTTTTCACATTTATTCTGTATTCAAGAAGTGCTTGGAAAACATATTTTGACGTGAAACGCCTTTAAAATCACGCCGGACATACGGGTATCAGGTTTAAAAAATGGACCGTAACGAAAAGGTCTATATCATCGTATCTTAATAATTAAAAACTATTAGTCTTAGAAACAAAAATAGGATGTGAATATTTTACTTATAAAGCCAACTCGCTGTTATGACATTGAGTTTGTGTGGGGAAGGATTAAAAGCGATTCGCTAACATAGACGTTTCACGTTAAAACCAACGGCCGTGTGTCCCGGCACAGCCCCACCCGACTTTTTCTCAATATTGTTCGGGATGCAATGCAGTATATGACGTATATATTTTATAGGATGTGAAACTAACATATATTGGACTTCTATCCATCATAATTCAAAACACACCAAACTCTCTTCGTGCCCCATAGTTGACTCCTCATGGGCACCCACGCACCCCAAATTATAAACAAACCAATGACTGGAAAAAAAATATAAAAAATAGCTAACTATTGGTTAACTTATTTAAGTGTTAATTCAAATCCGAAAAACTTACATCAGTGGTCATTCCTTCTGGCACAGAGTCCCTCCACGCTTGCATAAATTCAGATAAATTAAACTTTCCTGCGCTTTTCAACAGCACTCGCGCCAAAAACCTACAGACCTTATCCTGTTTATATTCATAATATTGCACGCCGTCTTCAATAATCGATTCTGAAGTATAAAAACCGAACATTGCCTCCAATATACATGCAGGTACGAGATCCTTCAAACTTTCTAAAGTTAATTCCCGAGATATTTTGTTTAGAGGCCACGAATTCTCTTCTATAAGATCTAGCATATATGACAGAACTCTGAACTCGTAATCAAAGTCTAGAAGCCTGTAATATCCATCTATATTTATAGCTTGTATTCTTTGTAATTCGCTATCCAACTCCGCCCTTGAAGCTTGTACTTGATCGAAAATACCCTCATAACTCAATAAATTTGTCTTATCTATGGCATATTCGAGTTCTGCGCCAGAATACTTCGTTGTTTCTAGAATCTTCTGTAACTTTAATAACCGCGGTTTACACGGTTTCAATTCGTAGTACGTGAAAAATGTCGAAACTACATTTTTATGGAGGATACTTCTGGGCGGTCTACCGTCATCGGAGTCGGTTGATTTATTTAGACTCGTATTGGACTTCTCGAAGGAAGAATCTGAGTCGCATTCTATTGAATTATTTGCGAGGGTTTCATCTAGGCCTGTGGAAGCTGCGAATAATAAATCGGGAACTAAAAGGAGGCTGTTAGAAGTCTCGGCCTCTTTGACGTCGTAAGTTTTGTTCTCTGTACATAATACCACATTTTCTTCTTGGTCACCTAATATTAATAATAATAAAAAATTAAGAATCACACCATTTATGAGACTTTTAGTAAATTTATATTGTTTTAATATTTTAACCTATTAATTTATTTTAACCTTTAAAAATTAATTGTTTTCCTCCTTCAATGTGTTTTAGTAAATTATCATCGATCAACATTAACTTCAGACTTTCATTCTGTTTGCTGGGATCAGAAAATCTGAGAACTTGAGTGATTTCCGTTAACTCTGATTCATGTAGTTTTGCTATTTTAATTATTTTCCGTGCATCTTCAGACGTCCTTATCTCGCTGTAAATAGAAATAATTAGGTTATTATGTGTTTTCATAGAATCTCCTGAAGATTTTTACAACAATTCAATCTTCACTTCGTTTTTCTAACGTTTTAATAAGACATAAACCTGTGGCACACAAAATGGCAACACCGAATACCAACTAAAACATGACTTTGACATAAATCCTGCTAAGACTAATGACAGTATAAAAATTTTTTGACACTTCAATCCTTAAAAATTTCTGCGTGATTCTCAATCACGAACGATAACTAGATTTTTACTTAGTTTAGTGTATTAACAGCAAAAATGTCTTTGTTTGGTGACATACTTCCTATTAACAAAAATGAGAAACAAAACAATCAAGCCAGTGCGAACCTCTCCCCATATTTGAACTTCAACCCTAACTATATTCCGAAGATGCAACCAGAATTTCTTTACCCCGATGAAAGCTATATGGCATCGACAGCTAAGCGATCGAACGTAGCATTACCAATCATCGGAATGTCCTTTATGACCGGATCAGGTAAGTTTAGTTGTGACAAACTCTAAAGCAAATTATAACCTTAAAGTTGAATTTTACATAACGTAATTGTTTATTAGTGATACCAAGCATTAGATGAAATTTTCTGAATTAAATGCGTCTGTAAATTACAACTTGATACTATTGAGGTAGGTTGAACAATGTAGTATAATAAAATCTATCTTCCATGCAGTTTTCGTTTCATCTCTAAGAGTTAATTTGTATTAAAATTTACGAGTAAATTTTATTGATACAAAGCAAGCCTTAGTTTGACTTTATGTAAATAAATCTTTCTTGGTTGATAACTTATCAACCTCAGAGTTTTCAATGAAATCATTTTACACTGTCCATTTTTAATTCTAAAGATAATATTACAATTAATAAATTGCAGGTTTAGGTGGAATGGCTGGTTTATACAAAGGATTGAGAGCCACAACATTAGCCGGCCAAACCGGCAAAGTGAGAAGAACCCAGCTTATTAACTATGTTATGAAACAAGGTAATTTGTTGTATTCAAAAATATTGTGCAATTAATATAGTACTATTATTAAATAGGACACGATCACATCCATCCTTCTGAGTCAAAAGAAGTGGTAATTTAATTTTTCTGAAATATCTATAAGAATAAAAAATTAATAAATACATAACATTAAGATTGAATGCATCCTTTTATTATGAATGAGGAAGTTTTTATCATGGTATAAACTGTGGTGCTAATTACAATAACATATTGTAGCTTATTTCTTTCTAAAGAAAACATACACAATTAGACAACAATTAAAACTCTAACACAACTTTAAAACCATAACTAATGTCTCATCATTAACATTTTTCAGGAACAACAACTGGATGTACCTTGGGTATTTTAGCATCATTCTACTCGACAATAGCTCTTGGTGTGACGTGGTTGAGAGACCAAGAAGACACAGCAAACACCTTCATTGCTGCGACAGCAACAGGTGTATTATACAAAAGTACTGCTGGCTTGAAATCAATGGGTCTCGGAGCAGCAGCTGGTCTAACGTTAGCAGGATTATACACACTTCTCACCGACAACGACAATATATGGAGCAAAGCAAAATATATGCGAATGTGATTACACAACTGCCATTGTTAATTCTGTAAATAGACTGTTATTTTAAGTTATGTTAAATTGGCACCAAAGGATCTCTCAAGTAGGGGACTTGTTTGCTCCATGTCTCGATACTGGCTAGATTTAGTGTGTTCTGTTGTCCTGTTATCGGTCATATGTTCCATATCGAAACAGGTAGCACAATTAGTTAATAAAAGAATTTGTTTAAATATTTATCTTTTATTTTTCTTTTAATCTACCTTAGTATTTTTCACAAACAGGTTAAGAGTTAATGGCCATTTTTGATAATTTATTAAACATTTAAATATTACAGTTAAAAAAAAACATGTCAAACTAAAAATAAATTATATACATAGTGCATCAAATTAAACAGTGGTATTCAAAATTGACCTTTAAAAAATACATTTACTTCTTTGCAATTTAAAATTTAATTTAGACAAAAATAATTCTCCAAATAGGTACATACAAAAGAATTCTTTTACATTGAATACACATTGTTAGAAAAATATTCCTTTTTTACTTCATAACCATATGTAGGTATGTAATCAAAGAATAATGAGATATGTTATAGTGGAGATAGGCATTTACACATGTTTTCATATATTGAGCAAAACTAAAAACCTCATAAAAATATTTACAATACATTTCTAAACTAATGTAATTACAATTTGTTTTACCACAAAATTGTGATGAGAATTTTAGTCTTTAGAGATGGAATAATTTAACTCCAACTTTATAAACTCAAAATGATGCAACTTGTTGAAATTGTGCTTATATATTTGATTCATAAAGCCACACACTTGCGTAATTATATTAATTATCTATAATAGTTACACTTGGCCAGAAAAAAGACCTTGAATTGAAGATAAATAACATTTTTGTTCAATAATTTTGTCAAATAATAACATTTAGTTCATAAGTCAATAAAATATTTGAATTAAGTTTTTGAGTATCCTTACTTAAATTGTAACAAAACAATTCTGTTTTGTTTTATCATTATTAATAATAACTGATATAAGTTCAATAAAAGTTATCAAATATCTTACATAATAATAATAAGTGCTCATTTTACATCAAAACATTTAGCGACAAACAATAATCTAATTTTAAAACTATTTTTTTTTAATAATCTGTCAGCTTTCCATAATAGTATTGTTAGTAGGAAATAATTTATAATATAATATCATACATTGATAACACTATTCAGGACGACAATATTTACATCATAAATTGAGTGGAAGCTTGTTAAGGAAGTGTACTATGTGTATATATTCAAACATTATTCACTCATGTTTTTAGTATTTTACACCCTAGTAATTGAAATATTTATTACCAATTATCTAAACTTCATAGTGCATTTTTATAGATTATTTTAATATTATTTACCTATCTTTATGTGCATTGATATTAATTATAATCATAAGACAATATCAATATAGGTACATTAGAAATTTATAACACATGTTATATAGCCATTAGGACCTCCTTAATTATAAAACATTACACTCTCAAATACATACACAATAATGAACTCCGAAATGAGTATTTAACTCAAATCTGACTAAATTAAAAACTTTTGATAACTACATTGCACTGTTCTTTGCTTTGGCCGGATCAAAGTTCAATTACACACATGGAACAAAATTTAAGAATGAGAGTTTAAAATAAGATTTGCAATTGCTGCTGCAACCTCTCACTTCCTGGGTGCAGCAAGTCATATGTCACGTCGCTGCATTCAGTACAGCTTTCATGTCATCTTCAAGAACACAGTTCAAATCGTCTAACCGACGTGCCAACAATGTCCGTGTATTATCAGTTACAGGAGGATTCTTTTTCAATACCTCACGCAGCTTAAGAATCATGTCCACTATTTCAACCTCTTTCTTTCCAATAGACCATGTTTTTAAATCACTCCCAGCTAACGCTTCTAGTTGCAAAGCATGCAGTTTATTTGTCAAATCTCTATGCCTGACATGAAACCACGAGCTAAAGTTTGGCGTACGGAAAAAATGTTTATATAAACCGATCCAGTCACCTTTGATACCAGACGTAAGTTGTGGACCCGCTTGCTGTATTGATGCAAAGAAATCTTCGGGATTAAATGGATTTGGCACAGGAGGAGATCTGAAGGGTGAAATATTTTTCTGTAATGGCATTAAGGATGCCATATATCTTTCAAGAGGTATCATGAAACTATGTGTCACTTCTGATAGATGCCTCTTGATCATTGCAGTTTGAACTTCCGAAGGCCGGTCAGTTTTCATTCCATTATGTAACTTTTTAATTATAGCTTTATCCTTTTCTAAATATGTCTTATATTGTGTATACACACCTGGTGCTGTGTCTAAATGTTTTATACTGCCTACTTTCCGTAACTTTGTTTTGATTGCAGTTGAGTCACCCAGTTTGATAGTGTGGGGCCAATGTTGCAATGTTTTTGTGAAGAATGGATTGGTCACACCTAATATTACGCAAGGTGGGTTAAACTGTTTCCTAGTAAATTCTTTGAATTCACTGTCATGTATTGTGAAATATGGTCTGTATTCTGCTGAATATGGCAGCGGTTGAATCAAATGTGTGAGTGCATGCACCAGTGCAGAACACTCAGTCGGTGAACTTGCCATAACTACTATAGGTTCTGCTGTTAAAACTAACTCCCATAACAAATGAAGATGTGATATCAAAGACGCTAGAGCATCAAATACATTCACATCTTGAATGCACACCATAACATGTGGTACATTTGGTGAGTGTACTAGTTTCACAATGTCTGACCTTGTAACTTTCCCAGTTAGTTGATTTGGTATGTATGACTGAAAAACAGTTCCTAGCACAGGTAGGACAATGTTCTGGCCTGCATTGAGCACAGGCCACCTGTTAATATCATGGCATGCTGCTTCTAGGCTACTATCCCCATCCTCAAAGTGCCTGGGAGCTATTAACTGTATGACCTTGTAAAACAAGTTTATAAAGGGTAATCGCGTTAACAATATAATGCTTTTCTGGAAGTATCCCCGGGGCAAGGTCGGATCTTTTACTTGGCGAAAATAGACGAAGCCCCAGTAGTGCGTTGGATCCGCTCTAAGCGTAGATTCACTGTCCTCGTTATAAATCAACTGTTGCGGTGTCAGTGGAGCACGTGAACGCAGTCGCACGTGAAATTGAGTATCGCCCATGCAACCTGAATTCGAGTCCGGGAATGCTAAATAACATATATTGCTTTTCTCTTGGTCAGAAAGTTTCACCCCAGGAGGGTACACACGTTCCATAGCCTGGCCCAGCTCCAAATCAAACGTAACCACACAAATACAGTGCAGCCAGTCGGAAAACCTTCCCCATTTAGCTTCATATTCTTCATCAGATAGTGAAACATCACTGTCGCATCTATGAATTCCACAAGCCATTGCTGTTTTTTTTAGTTTATCATGATAAACACCACTTTAATCACTTACACTTAAACACATTGACTTTATTCCATCGTTACTATTTGTTTTTAATCACACATTGTTTTCTTGAATAATGCGTTAAAAAAAGACGCGTTCAACCTGTCTACAGGCATAATAACAGCTGTTCCGTCAACATGGCTGCGCGCGCGAAAACAAAAATGAAGGCTATCACGTCGCGGCCAATAATGTTGAAAAAGACGTCAGTTTCAAAAGATATTTAATAAAACGAAACCGTTATATATACTCACCACTTATCCATCACGTATAAGGTAAATATTACACAACGTAATTGCTATTTTTTCTTAAAGATAAAAGTTTTAAATTTTTAAAAACAACCACAAATAACAATAACTTTTAGTTTGACAATTAACTGACACAGAATAAAAATAATTTCCTCTATATTAACAGACTGAAAAGAATATGATTAACGCTATAAAGCACATTTATTTTTGTTGTACCAATTAGTTGTGATCAGCGATGTTTGGTTTTTTTATTATTTTGCAAGAATCACATTTAAATTTCTTCATACGCCATTATTTTCATATGAAGCGGCTAAAAACAGTTATCTATATACAGACTACTAATACATATATACTGTTTTTTTACAATGAAGAATTTTCGTACAAAAATAGCCAAATCGTTCTATTGATTAAAACGCAGTTTTTGCATTTGAGTGTTTAGTACTGTTTTTATAATACATCAGATAATCAATAATAATGAAAACACCACTGTAAACAGTGTTCGAGTGGGGAGGAAAAACTTGCTATTTCCTTATTAACACGTTATTTTATAAAAGCTTCAGCCATAAGTCTTATGGCTTCGTACTTATCTTACGACAGAGATTTTAATTTAAATGTATGTAATATGTTGTCGAGATTATAATGTAAATATATAGTTCACACTTCACTACAAGGTTAAATTCATTCCAATTCTCGTTATCTAAATAGAAAAGCTCCTTTAATATAATAACTCTCGCTCGTAAAGTAACACAGCTCGTAACACAAAGGGGACATTAAAAAATCATTCAGTATTTCTATATTTTACTCATTACAAAATAATTTTAAGTATTATAATTAATAAATGTGTTAATTGCACCATAATGTAAAGTTGAAAACATTTTATAAGCCAGAGGCAAAATGTATGATTCAATAATATAATGAAGAAAAAAATATCGACCACAAACAGTGTAAATAAAACTTTTAAAAAGTGGTGCCTTAAAAATAAATTTCCTATTAAAATATAATTTCATATTATGATTACAAGATTCAAGACGAAACATCCACACACACAAGCTTTTGCGACTATAATTTATTCATGAATTTTACATTTGTCCATTTCCCTCCCAAATACACTTTTGTTGAAAATATTTCAAGAAAAGCATAGCTGTCAAAAAAAACCTTGAAATGCTTTTCCCTATTGTGTATCTGTGTCGTTTATTATGAACACGAGACTATATTAACATTAAAAACGAAAAACCAATATAGAATGATAATAATACTTGGCAAAAGTGCAAATCGTTACAAGTTGACCATAGACTATTTGGCGCCAAAAAAAATTAATTAAAAAAATATGCACGTGCAATTACATACAAAATCTATTTCATAAACAAAGATATTTATAATATTCAAATTGTCCTTGGTCTCATTGTAATGCATTGCATCGAATTGTAAGTAACTAATTTATTTCTAAGTGAAACAATTAAATAACAAAATATGACACGAATTAAACATAACATTAAGCATTATCACGCGACAAAAATATACATATACAATTTTTCTTAAACCAACCACATGTAAATACCGAAAATAAAGTTCAATTAACAGAACATAGGTACACAATTAAAATATATGATGGGAATTTAAAATAACTCTTAAGAATCATTTAAAAGTAAACGCCATTTAGAGATGACTCAAATTTCAACAATTAGTAGGTATATACAGATGTCGATTTATTAACTTGAATTTAAACTTTTCATTCCTAAATACTAAAACGGACATCTTATTTAAGAACGGCTTTAATCAATTTACTTATTTGAGTCGTTATTCAATTAATATAAAACTGGAATCGAGACACACTTAAATTTGAACTTCATCCTCCATTCGTTCCAGTATTCCATAATCCATAGTACTGTTACACTATATCGTTTTGGCGATTACAGTTGAAAATGTTATAGAAAATTGGTAGTCCAAGTTTTTAAAATCGTGTAAGCTGTAAAATTTTTGGTTCACAAAGACTGAGGGCAGTTTTATCAACTTATATGAGATCAATGTGCCCAGTACCTATATTTTATGGAATCAAATCGACACCTTGTATACTTACTTACCTTTTCAAAGTATATAATATAGTAACCAGGCACATAAGTTGACCTAGGCTTAGCTATTTACACTCATAATGAGTTGTTTAATGATATTTGCTAAGCCATTTTTTTTATATAACCTTTTTCTATAATTTGACAATTTGTCATCCAACTTCACGGAGACAGGCAAAAATGATATTTGATTATTATGAAACTCATTAACTGGATGGAATAAATATTTCAAGAATCATGCAGGATATTCATAAAAAAGTTTGATTGTCATTTTTAACAGTTGTCATTCAGGTTCAACTTATATGCCGTATTAGAGAATTACGTATGTCACAGCATAAAGATACACCTAAATATCCAGAACTACGGGTAGTTCGAAACGGACTAACGTTTGAGTGCAGACAAATTAAATGAAATTAAGTTATTAGCCGGACTGAACCAAGACCAAACTTTAAGTTTATTGTCATTAACAGACAAACTGTCTTGTGGCTTATTGCCACGTAGAGTTGCTGGCTATATTGCTGTTAGGGAAAGCGTTAGAAAACCCTTGACTTAAGTTAAGATTACCAAACTGCTGTGATAAAGGTTGGTTGAAGAATTGATTTACTGATGGATTAGTTTGAAACTGCTGTTGTGGCATTTGTTGAGGAATTTGTTGAGGCATTTGTTGAGGCATTTGTTGTGAGATCTGTTGAGGAATTTGTTGAGGAATTTGTTGAGGGATTTGTTGAGGGATTTGTTGAGGAATTTGTTGGGGAAACTGTTGAAATTGTCCACTCATCGGCTGAAATTGGTTCATCTGGGTCGGCATGCCGTTGGGTATGGCCATATTGAAACCTGATTGTTGATAACCATATTGAAATTGTTGCTGTTGAACCGGATTAAACTGGTTCACTAATGGAGTTTGACTGTATAATGCTAATATACTATCCTTAGTTAGTTTGGACTTTTCCTTCTCCGTGGGCGCTGGTTGTTTGAAGAAGTTCTCTTCCTCAGTTTTTAAGTCTGGTTTCTGTTCTGGGATGGGTTCTGCCGGTTTTTCTTGTGGCGCTGAGAAGAAGCTTGAGAAGATGTCGTCGTTGTTGGTTGGTTTCTGGTCTGGTTTTGTAGTGTCCAAGCCAAGCAGGTCTGCTGATCCGTTGGATTTGTTTGCTTCTGGTTGTATGGTGGGCGTGCTTCGTCCCAATTTTGGACTGACTGACGACTTAGGTTTGGGTAGACTTGGTATTACGTCTGATTTCTGTAAAAGCATATAAATTTTGTTATAAAAGCTACCAAAATTTTACCTATAATGTTTAATTACTAAGTCAAAAAAATGTAAAAAAAAGTATTTGATTTTGTTTTAATTTGATACTGACGTTGTACTTTTTGTCATTACTGGGCGCCGGCAAGGGCCCTAACGTTGATGTTGCAGCTTTCTTTTTCCGTTTTTGCCTTTCGATTTCTTCGTCTATTTCTTTATCCCTGAAATTGCAATCAAAAATTAATCACTAAGGGAATATATTCAACTATGAAATCTGTGTTGACAGCTCTTTTTTATGGTAAAATAAACGTTTAAACTGTGCGTTAATATCAGAGATAGAATAAGTAATACAGTGTATTACTTACACAAATTTGCTGTATCTCAGAAAAACTCCTTTGGCAAGTACAACATAGTATTTTAACTCTACTTTGTTCTATCAACAAGATACCTACCAGTTAACTTTAGGCTGAGGCAACGGCACCCATTCCTTCGCTATATACTTCTTGGTCTCATATTTAGCGCGTATAAACGCCTCCAAGGCGGTATCATTCTGTGGCCTTCGGAACGAATCCGGCAAGTTAGCTTCGTAAACCGCACGAGCGCGAGAATTTCCCATTTGTTGCAAGGAGACCTGGAATATAAGACGTTGGTTTATGAATAGATTGCTTCGTGATTTTACCCGTAGTTTTCGTTCCCGTTTTAATACCGGGATAAAAAGTATTCCACGTGTTAACCCAGGGTCTAATCTCCCTGCATGCCAAACTTCAACCAAATCTTTTAAATAGTTTTGTGTGAAACAGCAACAAACCTACATCCTTACTTAGTCCAGTATCCAAAGTAAATATATGTGTTTATTATATACTTAGGTATTCGATGAATAAAATAAAATTTATAACATTTTTCTATAATTGATAAACCTCAAAATTTTACACACATACACATAATAATATAAAGAGTTTGTGTGAATGTGTAATTGTCGATAGAATGAATCTACTGAATCTTAGAAAATTTATTTTTAATATATTTAAAATCGACACTTTAAAGATGGGTAATGTATGGTCTCTGGTATAAACAGTTCATATAAGTTAAACTACCAACGTACATATGCACGTTAGGTCAACGACCTTATGAGAATTTTAAATGACTTCATTTGCGATAGGACAAACGTCTGAAAAGTGAACATGTCTCCCTATAGCAAGCAATTAGCCCCTCGATATTTGCAAGGCCCGCAACGTATACGCTTTTAAAAAGGGGGAGATAAGTATTTATGTCGTAAAAGGAATATGACAAGAGCAAAAGGTTGGAGAAGTATCTCTATTTCCTTTCAAGACTTTAACAATTATCTTGGCGTTGGGATGAGTTTAAAACTTTTCTAATTCACGTATGATGAGGCATATATAGCAACTTTAATTTCATAAGTTTGCAAACATACATACCTAATATGTATGTTTTGGATTTTTGTTACCCTTTCGCCTATCGCTAAATTCCGTTTCTGTAGCTTTATAGTTTATAGTATCTTCTGTGATAAATGATAATCCACGATCAAATCTACCTGTATGGGAAATTTCCTTTTTTTTCCCACAGTAAAACGTAGCCTTTGTGCCTATCCAGGGTACACACTCACAAACATTCACTTGTTTGTAACTGGCGACCTTATCTCAAAAGAGTAATCTCTTCACGGCAACCATATGATCAAGAAAATACGGCGAATAGCATTCAATATTTGTATTTCATAGTAATATGCTACCGAAACCGTACAAAAGGTGTGACTAAGACAAAAATCGTTGATCTAATCGAGTGTGACTAACCATGTGTGGAAAGCACATGCATGTTTAAAATATGTCGCATAATTGTTTAGTTTTATTCTATTAATTTTATAAACTCGAAAATTTGTGAGGTTTTTATGAGCATAAGTACCTACGTTTGATTATATGTGATAGTATTGACAAATACACAAGAAAAATTCGCGTTTAAAACGAGTTTGAAATATAATGAATTGATTTTGCTAAAGTAGCTATAAAATACTTTCTTGTAAAATTCTGAACCTTACAAAATAACTTTCAACTCAAAAAATCTTCTCTCTATCTAATAATGCTCATTTATACATTTTTTCCATGAAAAATTTTCCACAAATGTAACAACTTAATTCTATTTAAAGAAGATAAACATACCACTTGTTCGGGAGTCCATGAGTCCAAATTGACACTCTTCACTTTAGATATATGCACGCCTAGATTCCGATGTATACCTGCACATCGGATGCAAAGAAATATGCCCAAATTCCATGACGCCCAGCGTGGTCCTTTAAAAACAGAAAAATGGAAAAAAAACATTAGACAACCAATTTTCAGATTCATTTAACAATTCAATGTTAGTCAAAAGACCTTCCACTTTTTTTCCAATCTAAATATTTTATACATTTTATAAGGTTTTCAAATTTATAATAATAAAATGTGTATGTAACAATACTTTAAATGAAAGTTAAAATAGTGCTTTGTTAATGCTACCTGTAATAAAAATAGCTTCGTTTTTATATTTTTTAGTTCTAAAAAAGAATTACAATCTGAACAATGCTAAAAATTATTTTTTTTAATTTTCAATCAAGGAATATTCTAAAATATAAACTATCAAAATCAGTTCAGCTGTTATCGAGTTATTCACCAAGTCAACCATTAAAATATTTTAATGTAATTAAAAATTGAGTAATGAACATTGTTCTCTGTACATTAAACAAAAAACTACAATTACCATATTTTACGCAACCATGACCAAACATTTCATCAAAATTAAACTACTGATATGACCTTGAATTACATTAGGTGTTTCCCAACAAAAAATTTACTCTTGAGTCATTTTTTCTGAGAGATAATTTATTTCATTACACTACTTAGAATTTTATATAAAATAATTTTATTATCATGTTAACATACATATTTTACTCATATTATAAAGACAAAGTTTAAAGTAACCATGTAAACATGTGTGGGGCCTTTTCTTAGTTAGTTTTGTTAATCTGTCTCTTGATTAACAAAACTGCCTTAGAACAAGCTTTCACCGGTAAATAATGTAACATATTAGTATCTGAAAAACCGAAAAATGGCACAACATGAACAAATCCACAAAGCAAAGTACTACATATAAATATGAAAAAGAAATTAAAATATTAAACGGAACAATTGAAACATTATCTTCCTTAATGCAACATAATTATTAGGATAGATAAGTTATCTTTATAATATCTCTAATATAAGTACAGATAGTATTTACATAAATCTTTAATAAAATAAATGTCATATTAATTATACGTACATATAATTACCGTAGCATTACTATGCTATATACTTAAAACAAAGACTTAAATCTATAAAAATATGTAATTATTAAAATGTATTTTTATTGATCAGATAGTGATTCAAGAGGAATGTTTGTGTATAAAATATGTTTATGGAAAAATGCAGGTAAAACCTTGGGATGCAGCGAGTTACGTAAACATCCTTAATAATTTGACAGTCTATTTTAGAAGTAGTCTGCAATGATTGTTAGTTTTATTGGTCACACCAGATTAAAATTGGGCAACAAAATTGGACACCACTTAACAAGTAGACAATAACCGAATCAACACAGTTCAATCATCAGAGAAAAAAACCAATTCCAAGACTCCTTATCCCCCCCCTCAATAGTTAGGAATTGGAATAACTAACTTAAATAAAAAACAGGAATTCTAGAGACTTCTAGGTGTGGATTATACTATTATTTACTAGTGACCTGTCTCTGCTTCTTATCCATATGTTAAGGATATAATTCTTACATATAAATCTATTAACAGATAAACATCTAAAATGTCTATTAATTAAATAAATTAATGCATATAAAGGGACAGATATACATTGTAACATGACTTTGTTTTACACTATGTGATAGAGCAGTTGCTGTATCTTAATTTATTATTTAAACATACATATCACACTTTATTGACTGAAATTCATATTAATATATCACCGACTTCAAAAAAAGGAGGAAGTTTCTCAATTTGACTGATTTGATTTTAATTATGCTCAGTTTTAAATAAATCTGCCTAATGTTAATTACATTATTAAAACGAAACAGTAATATGGTGAGAATTTTAAGTTTTGATATTTCAAATAATACTTCATAATTATGTATTGTTTCACATAATTTAAGATAAAAAGTGAAATTTGTGCATTCAAAGCTTTTCGTGAGATGATGCAATTATAATTTTAAAAAATTTCTTTAAGTGCACAGACACAAATACACAAATATTATTCATGATATATGTTCATAGTACGAAAATTTTGATTCAATAAAAAATATTGTTTATTTAGCAATTAAGATTACTGTAACGAAATCGTACATGAATTAAAAATTATACATATTTCAATTTTGTTATAATTGATTCAAAATTGGGAGCAGTATTTAAACAATACGTAATTCAAATGATGTTTAATTACTGGAATACTTTAAAGTTCATGGACCCTGTATATGCATCACGTACTTATTTGTATTTATTTAATTTACAATTGGTTTCGATATAAATATTTTAAGAGCAATTTTTTAATCCTCTCTCTCGTCAACTCCAACAACTATGGACCTTGATTCAGACTCAAAAATGATAATAAAAAAATAATTTCAACTCACCCTTCGCGTCACAATCAACACAATATTTGTTGTCTTCATCCTTTAACATTTGCAATAAAATGTTCTGACACCGATCTTGGATTTGTTTCGCTCGATCTTTTTCTATTTTAGAAGACATTTTATTTGAATAAATACTCAATAGCAGAAAAAGGGTGTCTAGATAAATCTGCCTTATTTGTTGAAGACAAGACAAGAGGCCATAACGAAAAAATGACAGCTAGCTACTCTAGGAAGTGTAGTGATGTGGTAGCAGGTGACTCATATTTTTTACATTAATAAAAAAATCAGGTATGCACTATAATAATTATCAATACGTTTCATAGTTACATATTATGTACTTAGCGATTTGTATTATTTTTTTATTGTGTTTTAATAGTAAATTAAACAATTGATAAGGAGATGTGGTTCTTACAAGTTTATACTAAAAACTTTTAAATGTTAACAACACTTTTTGAATAATTTGTATCTCCATGAAGAAGCGATTCATAATTTAAAGAGTAAATTATAAAAAGGCGCCATAATTTTTTTTTTTTTTTTTATTTAATTTAATGACCTGGTAACAAAGACCTTTAGGTAATATCTTATTTATTATTTTTACACTTCACTTCATTTCTTTCTGCCCTTCGTAAAGTGATAGTGAACTTTACGAAGAACCTAGACGAATCTCGGAGCAATCGGAACGGCGCTACTAAGCGCTCTCAAATGAATTCTTCATTTCTTGGACACTTATTAGCTAGTTTACTGCATGATACACTATCACAATCATACATTAAATCACTTTATGCACCAAAAAA
>DWAJ01001581.1:0-21539 GCA_018238005.1 Eurema mandarina | reverse complement strand
TACCCTTTGGAAACAGGCGTTTATAGATTGAAACAGACAGACGGCAAAATTATTTTATATTTTTTTGCAATAACGTAATGCTTTGGACAAAGCAGATTGTGTGGCTGCAACGACATGTCTGTATTGAGCTATATTTTTAGTTTTGACATTCAAAAATATCACAATGTGATTTAAGTGAATAAATTATTTTCATTTTCATTTTCAAACTATATCGTAAGTTTTAGACCACTATATCGTAAGTAAATAAAAAGGCTTATAAAACATTTGTAGACTTAGAAATTATTAAAGTGAACGTATTGGTTTGTAAAATTCCGAGCAACCTTTAATAGTGGTATTACTAAAATACTTCTTTATATAATCAACATTATATGTATCTCGATTGTATAAATATCAAACGTATTAAATAGTTTTTTATTCGCACTTATAGCAGTAAATTGTACAATCCATATTATTCTAGATGTCATAGTTCGCTGACCCCTATACAAAAAGACGATGAGTTGATAATAATTTACTTTGTGAACAAATAAATTAAAATCTGCTTGGACCCGTTTTAATTATGGCACAAGTATTCGCTTGTCAATGAACTTGTAATGGTCAGCGACATGAAAGTTGGAACATTAGCTGTTGGCGACTCACCCCGATTCTGCCTGTTAATTGGTCTGTCTATGAAACTAGTTGGAATACATAAGCTTTTATAAGCTGGGATTAAATTTAAACTTGGTTTAGTACAAAAGTATAAATCCAAAGTATAAATTAATATTATTGTACATAAAGAAAAAACAATCATAGCAAAAAGATACAAAGAAAACTTAAATTGTTATGCACAAAAGGCGACCTTATTGCTACATAGGAATCTCTGCCAGGAAACCTGAGGCTATATTAGGCTGATACAGAAAAGATGGTGAATTGTATTTATAATCAACGAAAAAGTGAGACTTAACTTTACTAAAATATATTTAATACATTACTTCAAAGTGTGATTATTGAAGTTCAAAAAAGACATTTTCTGCAAAAGTTTTTATAGGACCAATATTAAAGGTTAGAAGTAATTTTATTTCGCAATGCAATATCATTTACCTGTGTAATAAAACAGCCGATTTCAAAAGCATTTACGCATAGTAAATGAATTCACATAACAATGAGATCACACCGTCATAATTCTAAATAAGCTGCTAAAACTGTCAAATTTCCGTTACACAACAAATAACACTTTCACTTTAGGTTAATGTAAGTTGGCCTTAAGCCGGAGATTGTTAATGGGGAATAAAGTCTATAACAATGGAGAAATATTCATTTATGCGAAGAGTTAACGCGATAGCAGGTTAAGTATGGGCTGTAACAAATTCCAAATTAATAGCGATGTAAGGGAGCTTGCACACTGCATAAAGTGTTACGGTTAAGTGTAAAGCGAGAAATTGCTTTTGAAAATTGATATGTGCTTGTTAGACTTCATTTTCACAATTTAATAATATAATTCAGTGCTGTAAAAAACCAACTTTAATAAACTATAGTAACATGAAAGTTAAATTTGTCTTCTGAAATTGCCATCCTCATGGCATAATATGATAAATACTATAAAATAAATCTAAACAGTTTTAACGTATAATTACTGAAAAACATTAAAACTTAATCAATAGGTTTATAGTACAGAGCAGAGTTTTGACAATGTAACATTGCATAATACTTTTTTAATCTTTACCATTTGTTGCTCGAAAAGTTTTAGGCCATGAGATCATCAGAATCGAGACAATTTACAGAATTCATTAATGTTTCATCAAATTCAAATCTTGACTTTATTACTTATAATTATGTATAATTATAGAATAGATGATGTCATGCGTATTTAAATTAATTCAAATTAATGGATAGTTTTATAGATTTTGCATTCAGTAACATTTTTTTTACTCATTGGAGATAAAGAGCAAGTCGCTTGTAGTATGAAACTGCTTGACAAATATTTTTGTGCATTAGTATGTTAAATTAATTTTAACAATATTCAAGCTATTTCAAAAGTAAAGTAGGCATTATAACTTAAGTGAATAGGTTCCTTTATTTACAGGGTGATGTGAATTGAGGCTGGGCCAAGACGCGCCTATATGTAGACTTAGATATTCTAGTTAATTTAGTGCTTATTGCTTTATGATCATTGGTCTTAAGTTTGTGAAGGAAGTTATTATGAAAATTCTCTTAAGATATTAAGTAAGATATTTTATTAAAATTACGCAATATACCTATACATTACTAACGTCATTGAAATGTATTTTTTGAAAAATAATCTCACAACTTCTGTTTTAATAACAATTTAATAAAAATAAAGCATTAAACCAAATGTCTAAAACATAAACATATCATAAAACAAAAAGCCAAACTTAACCTACATTTGAAATGGCAAAAGCCTCTTCCCTTCACACTAAATCATAATACATTCCATCCGAAATCCGTTTAACGACAACACGTTTCAAAACAATAAATTACAATCTTCGCTCAAAAACTTACCATTATACTACCACCTGTATAATTTCGACGCACACCTGTTATACCGGCCGAAATAAATAATACGAGCGAGGTGAAATCATTCGGCCCGCGAGAAAGCAATAGAATCGATGATAAATCGATATATTTTGGTAGCTAATCTTATTCGATTTACGATTCGATTCGTTTCGCCCATCGATAATACGGCTCTAAATTAATTCCACGTTAGGTATCTAATGTGGCATCAGAACCAGATTCTTATGAAGGTCGTTGGAGAGAATAATCAGAAAAAGTTTGACCCTAAGGCCATGGGGTCGCCGCTTCTGCACGAATTGGTCCGATATTTGCATTTTTGATGGTTTCTATATCATATATTTTGGACGGCCTTGAAATAATTTATTCATGCTGTATATTTAAATGTATTTTAGAACGAAATAAATGATAGAGAGTTTCTTCTTAAGATACGTCGTTAAATATGTTTTATTTGAATTTATTGGTTGTAGTAATGTTAATGTTTTTCAACCTGATTTTATCTGATCGTGATTCTTGAAGCATTCTTTTTAAAATTCTAAAGTGTGTAACTGCTTCTTTAAAAATTATAGAAACATTATTATCATCTACCATACATCTTTTAGAAAACATTCTATCACGAAACTATTGAGACACATTGTTAACAACTTCCGCATATTTTCACTCAAACTCAAATGTGATGCCTTAATTTAGTTACGGTATTCCAATTAAAAATCATTGGTCTGATAACAAAGCCTCCGCGGAGTCGTCAAAATTCTCCGTCGGGCAACATTAATAAATCGATGGGGCCCATTAAAAGCTAAATGTCGTTTATCTTGATAGAGATTTATGATAAGTGCTTCAGACAAGATTGAGACACCGTTGTTTGGCTACTTGATGCGATGTTTTGAGGACAAGACGTTACATTTAATATACTCTTAACAAACACGAATGTAGCTATGGCTGATAAAAACTTGTGTCGCATTGTCGCATAATCTCGTCTATTGCAAAAAAATGCGTCTTTCTTTTTCTAAATTTTTCTTACGATTTTTTTGGATACATTGCATATAACAAGCTCACTTTATTATAAAAAAAAATTGTAATACAACGAATTTTGATATTTTAATCAATGATGTTTCAGCCATTCATCTAGTGTATTTTTTATGACATGACAGACAACTGGCTATGACATTTGATAGTAAGCCTCAAATGCTTTAAAAGAGGTGAAAGAAAGGGATGTGTAAAAAGAGTTAAAAAGGAATTAGATAAAGGAATTTCACACAAGAAGTTGTTAGCAAGGATTTCGATTTTATTTTACACATTCGATATTTTAAGGATAAGGTTTTGTGTAAAGGAATATCCTCATTATCTTTCGTACATCGCCCCCAGGTGATACAGATCCGATTGCCTGATGCGATGTGTGTTTGTTCGTCTGTCTGACCTCCCTGACTATCTGATACCGCATTATTGTTTATTACAATATTTTAAGACTTAACAAGTAATTAATAATATACCTAATATTATTTTCCGTTTTTTGAGAACACGTTGATACTATGAGATAAATTAATTGTGACTATATTAGATGCTAGTTCTTTAATGTTTATTTTTGCAATAGTTTTGACTTTTCTCTTTTATCATTATCATTGAAACTTAAGGACATACGACACTTACTTAAATGAACTACTTAAATGAATAGTCTTACGTCGAATCAAAAATGTTGCTTATTTTATATTATACAAGGTTTACTTTCATATTTAACTTTTATTAACTTAAAAGAAGCAAAAGTTATATTCCAATACTATTGAGCAAACACATTTACGGTTAACCAATGACTGGCACTTTCTAACGAAACTAAACCTTTTGTCAGCTAAGCAAACGGACAAACATACAAGCGCAAACAGTCGCCTATTGTTTGCTAACTGAATAATAAACGTTGATAGTTAGGACCTTACTTCCTGATTTCTAGTGACGTAACAACGCTATAGAATTAACGTTTCATATTATTATAATATAATAATAATAATAAGTTCATTATCATAATAAGTTAACATCTAAATTTAAGTTATACGTTATATTTAAGTTAATAAATAAAGAAAGATACACAATTTAGTCGGTACCCAATAAAAAAAATATATGCGTATCATCTGTGACAGTTTGATTTTTAAAGAAGACTAATAATACAAACTACACTAAAATTACTATAGCCTACTCAAGTACATACAAAATAACACCAAATTAAGAGTAAATAGTTTATTCATTGCAACATATGAATTGTTTTAGCAAAGTAAGCCCGATCCGCTATATAAGTGCATCGATCTTAAAAGCGCAATTACTTAAATAAATCTCAACAATGAATTAACTCCAACGCCGTTTCATTGACATTAAAATAAGTGCCACAATCAACTTCGTACTACGTACAATTCCCTAAGCATTACCCAATCAGCGCCTATCTAAGTATTCTGTATCAATGTTTATCTAAAATCAATTTAGCCACTGCGTATTCGAGGCGTTTCGCAATTCTCTATCACAATATACATTGGAACATTCAAGGCGATACATGTGGGCTTTTGTCCGCTGAACCGGACAAAGCCATGATGTCATACCCATGTATTGTCCGGTAACGACTTACGTTGATATAGAGTGCTAGATGTGAAAAAAACAAAAATAAATATTTTCAACAAGGCTATAGTAACACTTAATCATAGTATTACAAAACAATTATGTAGTACGGGATCGTAAAACAGTTTCTACAGAGAAGATCCGTCAAGAAACTTTTGTAACTTGAAATAGCTACAGCAAGTACTACAATGTTCACACATAAAATATCGTATTAAATATGAAATTAATGAAACAATTTAGTTATCAAGTAGTGTTAGTGTGAGAAAGCGATTTTCTATATAAATTAAGTTGTAATGCAAGTCTTTATAAGGTGTACGTATGCCTATATTGTATATAATACATTATGTTTACTTCAGCCACCTTCTACTATCTTCTGTTGGATTTTTAGAGCCGTCAGTCACTCTCTGCTCTCATCTACCAAATACAATTATATGTTTTTGCAATTCACACTACAACCATAAACATTCAATTCGATATATGTGTGCTTTTGTCCACTCGAGCGGACAAAGACATGATGTCATACCCATGTATTGTTATAAGGTAACGAGTTACACTGATATACAGTACTGGAAGTACAAATATCTGAACTACCTAGGATTAAAGATAAAAATATAATCATAAGCTATGTTAAATGTTAAATTAAACCGAGCTGAATAACATTTGTTCTGATTTAGTTAAAATGCAGTAAATGGCGTACGGATAAAGTAAACAATATAATATTTAATATGTCGTTTAATAAATGTATACAAAATATGTAAAAAGCTAAGATTTAAAGACATTAAAATAGACAGTTGCTATCTAAGTTGAAATCTAACAAAACTACAAATTCGCATATTATTTCTAAAAAGATTTTAAGTATATGCGTATTTTATGTGAGTCAATAACTCTGAACAATCAAATACTTCTTAATTATGCAAAGCAGATCCACCTGGCTAGCCTAATAGGAGTTTTATTGTGTTATACATTTATACATAAAAACAATAAAGGTAAAATTAAATTCTAGAATTCTATTATCCCACTTAACATATCCCACTTAATATAATACAGTTTTATTCAAAAGATAGCATATTTATGACATTACGGCGGACAGTTATATGATCCGAAGTATAAATAATCAAATATGCAAATACCGCCTCCAATCAGTCCAATGTGTCGTTTCATGTGATATAATTATGTTCAAAACTGTTTTAATTCAAAATAATCTTTAAGATTTTATAATCGTGACAAGAATTTTAAAATTAAACGTGCTAAAAATAACATTTATACTACGACATTTGATACTATACAACTTTCTTGTGAGTTTTCCAAGATGACAGTACAAAAATTCCATACAATATAATATACATTTACATACATAATTGCAACTCTTAACACTCGCAGTAGTTTAATACAAGGTATTAAAAAAAATATATTAAAAAATGTCTCTTCCAGTAACTATATATCGTGGATGCCACACAGGTGAAGTGTGAGTACAGTAAATTCAATGTTTAGCGCGAAGCTATTTCGTCCTAAGTCACAATGTAGCTCCATGTTTATGTTCCTGCCTTTACGGCCATGAGGAAACCTTACAATGCTTATAATTCTTTACATACAAAGTTTGAGTGTTCGATTTTTGAAAGTGATTGTTTTTAAATATATTCTTTTGCGACAGTTAAAGGAGTTTTTATCTATTTTATTCTTGTGTTGTTTGCTATATAGTTTTTTTATTCCTGAATTTACGGCCAGTCATTCACAATGCTAATAATATAATTAAGATGAAAAATTTGAAAGGTGTTCGATTTTGAAAGTGTTTGTTTTTGAACGTGTAATAACGTTTTTGAAATAGTTTAAATATCTATATGCTTTTCCTTGTGCTGTACATGTATAATATTTGTATAAATTCTTTAAAAAAACATTCAAATATATTTATATATGATATGAACTTTATTATATTAAAATTTTGTGTACAAATAAATAATGTAAAAAATACCATTTAAAATAGGATTTAAGGGAAGTCTTACCTTACATTGTAACTCATTAGAGAGCATTGTGTACGAGAAACGCTACCTGTAGCGACTAAGCCTGGTTTTGGATGGACAATGGCATGTTCTAACAGTTAGACTACCTAGAATACGTTTAGTTAGATTCTAAAATAAGGCTGAATATAAATGACGCCACTAATTTAAAAAAAACACAAGCGTAACGACAACCCCTAAGTGCGAAAGGGACAGTTATAGGTACTTGATTAGATATCTACTAACTTCATCTTGTTCTTAAATAACAAACATTAAGGATACTAATATCGTTATATTGTTTACGCTAAATAAATTTCAGGTATTTTAAACCTTCCTAAGCAAGACGATATTCGGCAAGGATGAGGTCGCGAACAATAGTTTTGTCTATCAATATTATACAGTTTCTAGACAAGAAACATATTCGCTGTAAAACGAAAGCAAAGATAAAATCAATTTGTTACAAAAAACAAACCATTCAAAGTCATAAATAATCTGTATTCTAAATCAACAATAAAAAGCTACACGAGACACTAACATCATTTAATGGTGCATAAAACCTCCATTCAACAATTATACTGCGCAAATGTTTTTTGAATAATACTCATTGAACGGTAATCTATATAACGCTAATCAAGACGCAATTGCTTTTACAACCCATGAAAAATTGCAAAATATACCAATAAATGCTAAAATTCAAACGTTGGAACAATTTTGTTATTGTAGCAAACGAATTGAAGGCATTTTGGAGGAACAATTGGATTTAAGGTCTTTTAGGCGTGTTGCGACAAAAAATTTCCTACTTTGAACCTATTATAATATTAAATTAAATACTAGCGACCGGCCACGATTTGCACGCGTAAATTATACATGTTTTATACATAGGTATACCTTCTTCTTGAATAACTCTATTTAAAAAAAACGCATAAAAAGCGGTTGCGTAGTATTACATATAGAAGAAAACAATTTTGTTATAAACTATGTAACGATTTATATTATTATTTCTATATATGTATAATGTATATAGTAATGTAGTATGTAAGAAAGTATTCAAAGCATAGATACACATTAAGGATTCTAAACAACGACGTTGCGAGTAATGCTACTGCAATTCCCATGATTTCAAGGTAACATATTCACACAAGAATATTAAATCGAAATTAGTCTTTTATAACATATAAATAGTTAATCAACAGCTCAAGTTACACCTGTAAACTTAAGTATACGTTAGCAAACCATACCAGAACCTTATAATTAAAACTCGACTGTTCTTACGAAAAATAATACGTTAACTCTGAAACAATAGTATCTTCACAATTATCGCTTCGTATATGGTGAACCTTAAATGTCCATCGTATAATAGGATCGGGCAACTGCCAATTAAATCGAGAAGCCGTGTATAATTATCCTAATTTCCGACTCAAGCGATGTTTTACCACGTGTATAGCGAGCTTTATTAATAGTTATAGCCCTATCGAATCGGCGATTTTTAACAAGAGGCGCAACTCTTTCAAGTTCAAACAATTAGATGGCTAATGTTTGGCTGTAGTAATTGTTCGGTTTTAGTATAACGGTTTCAGCAGTGTAGTTTAAACATAGGTTCATGCAATTCAGAGGTCATGGTTTATTTCTATATAGCTGTGTCCCGCGATTTTACTCGCGTAGTTCCCGTTCCCGGGGCAATACCAGGATTTAAGGTATCTTTTAAGTTGGATCATACTGCACACGATGTGCAAATTTAATTAAAAACCGGTTCAGTAGTTTATCTGTCAATTGCAGACAAACAACGTTACACGTAATTTATATTTATTAAGATGTAATTGAACCTTATTTTTATTTTTTTAAAAAAGGGGGCACACGGATTGGTGCACTTATGAATGGGAAGTGATTCCACTCGGGTTCGGATCGGTGTATGACCGGCCTTTAAACTAACACATTTTACAGTAGGCTTTGAAATTGAGAAAAATAGTGCGTTGGAAAATAACCACAACCAAGTGAACAATATCTCGCGATAAGTTAAACATAGTATCTATTCGTCAACATACACATTTTCGTTGTTAAAAAAACAGGCATTATGTAGTCCCTCTGATAAAAATCAGTAAAATATTATTACCTTTACGCATATACTTTAATGTCAAAATTTGTTAAAAAATCTCTCTCTATAACGTAACTGAAAACTATATACTTAAAATAATAATATCTACTAAAAATAAACAGTAACATTTTTAATACATCGTTAATTTCGTACAACACTAAAATCTCTTATATCAAACGATAATAAAGCTTTAGAGCTATTTAAAAAAAATCGAAAAGGAAATAATATTATTATAAATACAAAATCGTGGGAAGGAAAGTAGAATTACGGTTGTTGAGGTTTTTCAAACTGGTTATAGACACCTGTCGGTCGCTGCAGGCGTTATCACAGGCTTATATTTAGAACTAGATTCTCGGCTTCTGTTCAACGTCCTATAGAGCCTTTTTATTAGTTTGTTAGACGCATTATTATGTACCTATGTTAGAGAAGAAATTTTACTTTTACCGTAAGTTTTAGATATGATTTATTATATTGTTTGTTTTCTACTGTCGATTTCAAAAGCGTATTATTTTATTAGTTTTTTTTAAGAAACATTTTTTTAATAACATAGGGAGCAAACGAGCAGGCGAGCCACCTGATTGAAAATGGGCATCGTCACCCATCAACACTCGCAGAACTTGACAACTTAATTTTATTAAAATATTTTTAAATAATCTTCGTAGTTGTTAAATGTCTAAATTCTCAGTTAAATAAAGACGTAGATTCAAGGAGCTACCCTATTTCCGTAATTTTATAACTTTTTGAGTATTCTTACTATAATTTAAATATAAATAACCCTGTATTTCTTACAGATTAATTACATTATTTATTTGTCCAACAGTTTCGTAGTTGATTTCATACATACATACAAAAAGATATATCTCTATAATATAAGTATAGCAGTATAGATTAGATTTCCTGTGAACATTTCAACTCAGTCGTTGGCCTATGCAAATGATCCCGATAATAGTGTTTATTTCAATGTTGTAATCATTATTTTTTATGTTATTTTTGTTCTATCAGTTTTTAAGAACATGTTTATTATTACAAATACTACATGAGTGTTCAGAATCAAATTATTCTATTTCATTATTAACTTCAATACCTTTAAATTATTAGTAAGAACTTGGAAAATGAAAATGTTTTATTTATGATTGCCTATATTAATGACATACCTATTTGTTTTTACAACAATTTAAAAAATTATCTAGTTAATTTTTATGAATTTTCATTATTTTTTTTTCTCTTAGACTAGACATCCCCATATACAAAAATTTATTATCAAAAACATTATAGGTAAGTACTTAGAAAGATACTTACGATAAAAAAATCGCTACCGCATTAACGCTATCCGCTCCCTATTAACATTAACCGGTAAAACAAAAAAGTAAAAACCGGTAAACTTTCTATTGTCGTATATAGTAATGCGCAAACAATGATTTCAATCCGTGGTACGGATTAGCGGATGAGTTTAACCGCTATTAGCCAGTGATTTACGATGCGACGGCCAGTTCCCAGCGTGAGCTCGAGGGATGGGATCGGTATCGATAAATTCACCTTGTCTATGAATTCGTATACATTTATTTATTTTTCTCTATCAAAAATATAAGTATCATCGAGAAATGTTGGTCATATTTTTAATAGTTTATTGCTAAAACATAATAGTTTTGAAAATATATGTAACATAGCTGATTGTTATAGTCACAGTTGTTGATGATTTTTATTATCTCCTTACAAGTTTTATGAAATACTCCAAGTTACATAAAGTGCTATAAAACCTTGCCTGATCTATTTTAATTTATGGATTAAAAAGATACATCTAATTTTCTTGTACGGCAAATGTCTTAATAAAAATCTTGTATGAAATCAGCTTTAACTTGAACCATTTCATGAAGAGATTTGAATTAAATTGCATGATAATTAATACAAAACAACATCAACAACTTACATAGCTTAACTTATCAACAAAAACTATACGACATTTACTAAATCTATAAAAACATAAATCTATCAAAACTTTTTAAATACAAAAAAATCGGAAGTTTATTAAAATCGTAAAATCTATCGATACAAGTACATCACTAGCGGTGGACCGGTACCCGATACAGGTGCGTCGGTTTCTCACCGCGTGTGTATGAGGACGATTTGTCCGCAGATTAACATCGGATAACTTTCTAACTATAACCTTTATTAACTATAAACACTTTCGCATACGTCATATATTTTTTGGGATACGTTAAGTAATTCGTTTGAAGAGTAGCGTTTTGATCGATTATTAAGAGGTTTATTTAAACTTTCAACTTTGTTAATATTTTGTTAATGTTTGCAAATATAACAAATGATGTTATCTATAAGACAACTGAAGTAAAATATCATAAAAATTAAAAATATATTATACACTGACATCAAAAAGCATTCAATTATTTTTCGTCGGTTCGATTCGAAATTCAAACGGTAATTACGACATCATAGTGTCGCATCGATTGAGATTCGATAACGAATCGGTATTATCGTTTATCAGCGCATCACTAATGGCCTGTCATACGTCCAGAAAGCACTATTAGTCCGAATGATTCAATTAAAAGTCTTACTGACAAATGATTCGTTGTTCCATTCGTTCGGTTTCTTGTGATTGGCTTATCGATATTATAAGATAATGTATGCGGAAGACTATTCTAATTAACAGTTTATTGATAGCGTTTATTATTCGAGTAGGCGGACGCTCAAAAGAATATATGTAGCTTCTATAATTTGTTTGTGTAATTAACGAATAAAGCGATAGAAATCTGAAATCGGTTTTTGGAAATCGCTACTTGTAGAAAATGTGTATCTTGATGAAATATAATATGTTGTGAGATTATGATTTCTCTTTAATTCAGGTAGTGATATGCATCGAAGATAACGGAGATATCGGCTTGAGAGCTATAAATAATAACGTGATAAAAATAAATTGTGAAGAACGAGTTTAAAGAGAATAATTCTAGATATATAGAAATGAAATGGTAAGACTTTTTGAAGAAACTTTGTAATACGACATATCGTTTTATCAAGATGACGTTTCGTTTTGTCATCACGTAGATACGCATTAGGAGTTGGGCAACGCGACGTTGCCATTTGCTACTATGAATTGAACTGATTGAATAATGATGGTATTGAAGTAGATCTATTAGTAAAACAATAATAACAGCTATTAATTAACTATAAAAAAATTAAATGCCAGAAAAAGCCTTTTAATAACAAATTACACTTTATTTTATAAAGATGATGTTTTTTATTAATTATTTTCTCACTTCCTTCCTAAAAAATCTTATTAATTAATTAAGATTGATGTGCAAAATAATAACAACTTCGATTAACAAAACCCAAATGTCATATGTCTACATAAATCACGAAAGACTTCATTACCGGCCAATTAAAAGATGATCGATATAAAAGTCGATTAAATATTTACTAACGAAATGATGTTATTAACATTCGTAACGATTAATAAAGAGAATCGATTAGTTCCGATGAGCTTTATATCGATATAATCTCATGAATAAAATATTCTGCGACTCGCCTTATTGGGCAGCGTTTTACGTTTGTGTTAAATGGAACGGAAGCAAATATCGATATCTCGAGATTGATCTGTGGATTCGATACCGTAGTCGGTATAACAGAAGACTAGTGCTTGTTTTATTGTTTTATTTATAGAAATAGTAACAATGAAAAAAAATTAAAGTAAGTGTATATGAGTGACAAGCTTATTTTTATTCTTAGAAATGTTTGTTTGGTGGTTTTTGTAATATAAACTGACATTGCTAAACGTTAATTTAAATACAACTGACTAAACTTAAGTATCTCAAATTTATGGAAAATGAAAAGGATTACTCTGAATGTAATCCTTTACGTCTAAAAATATTTTCGACTTCATAAGGAGAGTTAAATAAATCAAACTATTCCCATCAGGTCCTTCATCAATGATTCCATTATAGCGTGTAGTATATAGCGTGGTAGAATTTATCATAACCTACATGATGATAGCTCTCCTACCCCTCATATCACTGCTATGATCTTTCAAAAGCTCAAAGATAAAAAAACAACAAGATGACGGGGTTCAACTGAATTTGGAAGACGGTAACCCACTCGATGTAGCGCACCTTAGGAAAGTCTTAAGACGAAAATTAGGAAAAAAATATCAACCCAAGCAATGAATTTTGCGTAACATAAAATATTATTACTAGCTCGGTACCTATATTGTTGGTTTCATTAAGTCTATAAACTTGCCTGCGCTATCTTATCTGCTTAAGCTTTCGATAAGTAGGTACTTAAATATATATAACCGTAAAGTATGAAATTTATCCTGAACAAGCCTTGGTATTTGTTGCTTACGTTTTGTAATGGTTATAAAACTTACCTCCTGGCTTTTATTCACATATTAATGGTTGTATTTAATGCTGCTGTTAGTCAATCTCAAAATTTAGTTTTTTTCGAAAAGCCTACAGCAAATGAGATAATTTTTCGATCAAAATTATGAGTTTGGGATTATATTGTTATGTCATGTAATTTTATCAAACATCACTGGAAGAAGCGTGATATTAGTGGAAGACCACTTAACCGGAAGGTCTGTCGCATATAGAAAGAAAAAATACGAAAAAGTCTTGTTTAGGATAACACTAAAACAATTATTGTGATAACATACACAACATATTATGGTAATAAGTATCTAATTATACTAAGTCGCCTTCCTTAGACTTAAGAAGATACTTTAACCTAATATAAACTGAAAAAATAGAACCTATTTTTATATTTAACTAGCTGCGTCCCGCGGACCGCGGTTTAACCTTCGTAATTCCCGTTCCCGGAACAATACCGGGACACAAAGCACATAGGATACTTTCTATGTTAATCCAGGGTATCACCTATCTACATACTAAATTTCAACTAAATCTACCAGCCCTTTTTTGTGAGAGAGAAGAGAGAAAAGAAACATAAATCCAGAAATATTAGTATTATATTAGTAGAAATAGGATTAAAAGACGTGTTAGAACAAGTCTAGCTATCGCCTATCCACTAGAAGTATCGAGATGACAGCCACATTACATCAAATGATGGTCGTGTGTCGGCTCGCACCTGACCTCCCAATTGTTTCTATGATTGATGCATGCTTATGTCAACGCGTAGTACAAACTGTGAACTGACACGGCGTGACTAGCAAATTGTGTGTATGACCATTGACCATACTAATATATATAAAACATTTTCTATGGATAGAAAAAAATGTAAGAAGTCTATACTATTCATCGTTTTTTTAAAGATCATATAACAGTCGACTTTTATAATAATATACTAATGAGAAGCCTTGATTTTGTTACATATTGGACATTATTTTAAAACAGCTCCATCTAGTCCCACGCTAAGCTAAGCTTGTGTTATGGAAACTAAATATCAGATCAATTACATATACTTTTTATACTACCAGATAATCATCATTGTGTGAAAGTGAAAATGAGTATTTTTTTTATTTATTGATGATTGATTACAAAGAAGAGAACAGACGAAAAAAACAACAACTTATTATGCTTATAACAACTTGAAGAGCGGTATCGCTCTTTTTCGTCTGTTCTCTTCTTTGTAATCAATCATCAATAAATAAAAAAATAATCATTTTCTTTTATTTATTTATATTAAGTAAGTTAAAAGCTTCTTACTTACACCACATCTTCAAGTAACCGTAACGTCGGTGTGAAATCAAACATCAATGCGGTAACAAATTGAAAATCATTCTACAAGGAACCGTCTACCGGAGCCGTTTCGAATTACTTGTGTGCGTTAGTCTGATCATTAATTACCTATCTCAGTTTTATACATTGACTTGTATTCTTCATATAGTTTAATTATTAGTTCTTATAACACAGCTTTACTACGCATTAGTCTACTAATATTATAAATGCGAAAGGTTATGAGAATTATTGTATGTTTGTATATTTGTTATTCTTTCACGCAAAAACTGCTGAACCGATTTCGTTTAAATTCGGTTTTTAGATAGGTGATACCCTGGATTAACAAATAGGATAGTTCGCATCCCAGTATTATTCCGGTAACGACAAAAACCGCGGGGCACTGCTAGCTAGGAATAGTACAAAGCCACATGCATAGTATTTTTTAGATACAGATTAACGATACTTTTGTGTTCTTATATTAGCTTAATTAATATATTAAATAATTATATATTTTAATTAATACGGTCAGCAAAATAAATGCGTATCAAAAAAAATTATATTTTTATTTAAATATCTTTGTAGGCTTCCGAATTATGTACGTATTTATGTAACAATTCGTCTAATCGCCATGACACAGCGAGTTACATTCACTAATCTAATTGTCAGATTCTGATTTGATGATTGTGTAAGCTTTGGGGGTAGCGACAGCAAAAAAACTTATAATATTAACTTGAATTATAATTGTATGTATAGGAGACTGTGTAAGTAAATACGTATAATGAATTATTTGCTTAGAACTACATAGATAGTTTTAATTGATAGATTGTAAATATAGTTCGATAATAACAATAATATTACTTTACTATATACTTTAGCTGTGACGTATATTCAATATATTTTGGAATCAATGAATCTTCTATAACAAAATGTATAAATATAAAGTACATTTATACATAGTTATAAAAACATGAATATAAATTAGTAGTGTTTTTTGTTTATTTTTCATTTCAGTAGATTTTTTTATATGCTGACTCTACTTCAGCTACTACGGACCATCGCTAAGTAAGTTTTAAAACATCAACTGTTTTAATACCGAAATGAGTGCTATTGTCTGACAACAAAACTGTTTATAATAATATTGTGTTTAGTGATTATATAAACACCTCTAAAAGAATAAAACTTAAATAGGGGTCAATGAACTCGTTGTACATTATTATGGATTTTAATTACTGTTCAAATGGCAAATACCGACTCCAATATAATGAGGTTTCTTAATTTAACATTTTCTTTCTTGAAATTGTTTTGACAGTCTTAACATACGCATAACTAAGTAGCAGACGAGACAAAAGATATAGCTATCTCTCTTTTGTATCATAAAGGTTTACGTGTAAAATTTTGCTACGTTTCTGTTTGTATGTGTTGATTTTATAATGTTTTTAATTTGTATTTTAGTAGCAATAAACACTTTTTTATTTTATTTTTATTTTTATTTTATTAAAAAATATAAACTACTAAAATCATATAGCATGTACCTATTGTTATGATGTAACCTATGATAAAACAATAGCTTTCAAAGCTGGTCAGTTTTGCATTACGTAACTCAAACCTGTGACCCTAAGGTCAGGGAACATAATTGATTAACGCACAATGCATTAACATAAGATAAAGCTTAACCTTTGACATCGGTTTTAAAGTTTCTCCTCATACTTTGAACTGGACGTAGATATGAGTGATGTGGACCAAAAATTTAATATAATTTTGTTAGACAATTTATAGATCTAGAACTATCGACCCGCCCCGGCTTCGTACGGGTGCAACGCTTATGTGAATATACCTACAACCGAATACTATACATATAAACCTTTCTTAAAAATCACTCTATCTATTAAAAAAACCGCATCACAATCCGTTGCGTAGTTTCAAAGATCTAAGCATATATAGGGACAGACAAACGGCGTATTGCGACTTTGTTTTATACTATTTAATGACTAGCTGTAACTATAAGATAAGTAGATTATACCGGCGTAGTTTTTTTTTTAATCATTTAATCATTTAATCATTAATATTAACAGATTATCATTAACATCAGATATAATTGTGGTCACCCGACTACTGAACTAGTAAAAATACTGTATCTCAGCAGTCGGGTCCACCCCATTAGCAAGTTCAGTTTACAATATCAACGCAACATTATAAAAATTGAATAAAATTAAGAGCGATCAAATTACAATTTAATGTGATGGCAGGAAAAGTGTGAGTGAGTGTGTACTTACGCACAATCTCATATAAATTGCAAAAAATATTATAAGCCTACAAGAATAGCATTTGCCTCCCAATACACTTGATTCGTCACACACAGTTGTAAACAAACAAAACAAATCTTCATATAAACGTAATCCCTTAGCTGTTTTGTTATTGAAAGCCAATCCTTTGTCTCACAGTTCAACAAATATCACTTGGGAATAGCTATAGTATTAAGACGTGATTTATATGTCTGTAAAGGGCCATAGAAATAACTTCTTTAATTTACAATGTAGTTTATAATCTTTAGAATTTAAACTTCTGTCAATTAATAACGTAACTTTCATTCTTAAGTAAAAGTAAAAGGTATTTGATTCTTGGTGGAAGTTTTGCGTATGGGTTGACGGTTGGTCATCTTTACATATTAAAGACATCGTGTTCTTTAGACCTTATTGCTTCACTTGCTGCAAGTACCGGCCTAACATGAACTAAAATTTGCTTATTAAAGATCTTAGCATATATGTATAAGGATAAACAGCTGAAAGAGAGAGTGTCTGTAATATTTGACGACCGCTTGGCGCAGTGGTAGCACAAACTGCTTTCTGCGCGAAGGGTCGTGGGTTCGATTCCCACACCGGAAAAATATATTTGTAATTTACATTTGTATTTTTCTGGGGTCTGGGTTTGCTATGTATTGTGTGTATGTATTTACAAAAGAAAAGTATGTATATGTAATTTGTTCCGTTATCTAGTTGCCATAACACAAGCTTCGGCTTAGCTTGGAACTAGATGGCGCTGTGTATAAATGTCCTGAAAATATTTATTATTTATATTATTATAGTATAAACTATATAGTGATTAATCTATAGTAACAATGTAACCAACACGTGCAAAGAGAAATAAATGTAGCCAATCGTCTGACCGTTAAATCACTCCCAAGGGGCGCTAGCACAAAAGTGATTCATTCTCGTTAGCTGATCGACGGTATACCAAACTTTGTGAGTCAAACAGTCTTACTTAGTATTCTGTGACTGCTTTATAGGAGTTTGTTCCATTTTACATGTATTATATAACATATCAAACTATCATATATGGAAAAATAGATCAAGTAGTTTGGTAATAGATATCACTCACTATACCGAACATTATTCATTTTATTTATTTGTGTTATATGCTTACGTATCCACAAGTTGCTTATTTATAACGATCGATTGTAGTACATTAAAAAATGCTTTAAATATTTGTTTACGTATCGCTAAGATCCAATAATTGCTTATTGCTTAATTATTTAATTATTGCTTAATTATAGTTTATTAAAACACTACGCCACATTAGTGTACTTTTTAATAAGACGTACAAATTTAAATCTGTATATTAAAGGAAAGGGATGTTTCAGACAAAAAAAATTAACAACATAAAGTAACAATTTTAAATAAGTCCAGTATAAACATATTCTTTAAAATAAATTATATCATTTGTATGTTATTCATATCATTCGTTGTTGATAAGCTATAGTTCGATGGACTAAATATAAATATTGCCAAGTTTTGTTACTACAATAGTTTAATAAAGACACCTACAAGGCAGTGTTTCTAAAATCACGTTCACAAATCATAAACCACTTAAAATAAGCTTATACTCGTACGCGACATAAACAAAAATGTATAAGAAATATAAGTAAGGAAATTCTATAACAAATTTACGTTGAATTCCAATAAGGTAAACCCCAATTTCTTGACAATAAACTCTGGGAAAATTGTACGTTAAGATGTAAATCGGGTCGCGGCTGGATCTTGGAGATATTTGAGGTATTTTTTTGAAGGAGAAAGATAATCGCTACGTATAATAATGTACTTCATAGTTCGTAATACACTTAATGTAAAAAATAATGCTATTCCTATCAGATGTCTTGTTGGTAGATATATACAGTGTGCTACAAAACAAGCGTCCGATCCGAAAACCTTTTACTATATACAGGTAGTAGGTCCTTATTTTGCTATCGTTTTGAAAAAATAACATAATTAATTTTCCAAACAAAAAATAAACTAATTAACATTGCAAAACTTACATAGCAACACCGTCTCGCGATTACGTGCTCTGCTAGCTGTAGGTCTATAGGGTCTACGAATCGTACGTGAGTTGCCAGAATTTGTGAATTTATTTAAATTTGTGTATTTTTTTCACTACAAACATAATCTTTAGAACTTTATTGCATTGTTATTTTTAGATACAGATTTTTTATTTTATTTTATACGAAAAAGTTTTTAGATAGAGAATATTATCCTTCAGGATCGGACACATGTTTTGTTCCACACTGTATATTACACAGAACATGCATACTATAAAATATGCATTAAATTAATATTAATGCGATAGTCTCTCTGTTTGTACTATTATGCCTGAACTCCGCCCTCAGGGACGCCTACGCCATTGAACTTATCACCCATTTAGATCTCACTTCTTTGGTTGTTGAAGTTTTTTTTATAAATAAGTATTTCACATCTGTGTTATTGATGGGGTTAACTGGTATTAGAGGTTGTGGAGGAATGATTCGGTATCTTATTGAGCCCGCTAGGTATTGCGTAGAACTTCGTGGCCACCTCCTCCGAGAATGACAGCTATCCGTAAAAGGATTTCCCCTTGTCAAAAAAGTGACAGTTACACTTACAGATTATATTTTGAAAAATCCCATACAAATCACGATAAACAATTTGATGAGGATAAAGAGAGTAAGAAAGATAATAAAATGAAAAAAAAAATTACATTTATATTTTATTAGGGAATATTTATGGTTCCTTTTGCGCTGTTTTTGTAATTAGCGTAAGTGAAAAATTAAGTTTGTTTATAATTATATGTTTTACCTATACGTATTGTTTGTTATACCTAATATAAATAGTTGGTTAACAAAATAATTAGCCCAAATCATAACAACTTTCCATTCAAAAATAGTACATAGTTTTTAAGATAGAACGCCGCTAAATTGCCTAGATTCAATTATAATAGCTGCACCATTAACATTGAAAATACAGGTCACCTACATCCATTTCCTGTGAATGAAATGAATAATCTGAGCTTTACAATTCTCTACAATAGATAGGATTTTATCCCAACATTGTACGAAAGCGTATATAGAAATCGTTTCCACAAAGATTGAATTGTGCGATAATATTACATAAATTTTTAATAAAACGTTAACAATTTTGTCACCAACTATAAATTACAATAAAAAAACGCGTTCTTTCAACAATACTTATTTATAGTATTCTCAAACAAACACAGAACAGGCAACAAGACCTCCTAAATTACTCTATGAATTTGAAAATAGCATGAAAATCGGTTCGCAGTTTTGTAGATTTAAGCATATATAAGGACAGATAGAAGAATGCGTCTTTATTTATACTATTATATAATGATGCTAAGACCCAAAATGTCTTAAACACAGAAACGATAAAAAACCTTTCAAAAATAAACTGAAGGCGTTTTCATTGTTAATACCTACTTAAGCTATTAACATTGCAGAATCTCTTAAACTCGATATATAGACATAAACACGACAGCGCTAAAATTATGAATGTTAAACCTTAAAAGCGTCTTACGAGCGACATATTGTGTAAGATTTGAAATAAAGGATGAAAATTCATGTTTAATATACCAGCTTTTAACGAAAAGTCAAAAGACTTCTATGGGAAGAGCTTATACGAGGCTTTTACAAAGTGACAAATGAATAAATAAAACTCATATTATGAACGATAATCTTAAGTAAACTGGCAGTAACGATAAACGTCTTTGTTGACAACAGATTTTTTCGATAATTTAGTTCTGTGTCTACCGCTAGATGTCGTTGTAATACAATTATTTTTCACCATTTTCATATGATTTACATGACTATTAATATTTTTCAGCCTACTTTACTTATTACCTAATTATACGTTGTTTCTTTAAGTCACTATTAAATAACTAAAAAACGACAACTTCATAATATTATTATAGAAAAAATACTATATTAAATAAGGAATATCATTGTAGAAGATCAAGACCAAGAAGAACATATTTATAACTAATAAACACAAATGTTAGCGTTGTATTAAGAAGACAAAAGAATCTATTATATTAGAAATTACTATAAAATTTGATTGTAATTAGAATAGAATGGGATGATTCCGTCGACATAGACAAATACGTCCTTAAAAACCAACTAATAACTGACGTTTTTACCGGGGGTAGGTGTCTTTCGCAGGAGACCGACTGGGTGGGTACCCCCACAGTGCCAGACATTCTACCGCCTGAACAGTGATGTGAAAATGTCACTGTGCTCCAGTTTGAAGGGCACCGTAGCCAGCGAAATTACTGGGCTAATGAGTCTTAACATCTGATGACTCAAAGTGGGGAGCGTCGGTGTAGTGCACCCCTGCCCGGAGGTGGGCTTTATAG
>DWAJ01001580.1:0-21540 GCA_018238005.1 Eurema mandarina | reverse complement strand
CGTGGGACGGTGACCCTTTTTCATGTATAATTGTATAAATATTATAATAGTCGATTTTTTGTTTATATTTACAATTGTATGTTCTTATTTTAAAAAGAGCGACTATCAGAGTTTCTTGCCGGTTCTTTTCTGTAGAAACTGCCTTCCGAACCGGTGGTAAATGTTTTGTAATACCATGACGATTCAAAAGTGTTACTTTATGTAGCCTAATTGAATAAAGATACTTTTGACTTTGACTTTGACTTTAAGCCGTTCAAAATATCAGCTTTAATAAAGACAAATATAGACGGAATAAAATACAATTCAATAGCTTAAAAAACGTTGTTTTTAAATCACTAAGACGCTTAAATGTTATTTATATGTAGATAATAAAGATTTCTATGAACTTTTTCCGATACGTGTTCAGTACAAGGGCGAATAAAGCCATGAATCTTGTAAGGAGTGGGCCTGATTTAATACTTGCGAGGATTTGTTTTTACCAAAATTTACGTTGGCTGTTTAGAAGCTTTCTAAATTACTTTAGGCTGTTTGATTAAGAATGCTGACGTTTTACTGCGATGTTGTGCTATTTGAAGACGTTCAAAATGGGTTTTATAATATATGATGATAAGGCGTGAATAAATACTACTATGAGTGCGACATATATGTATATTGTTAGTTGAACTCTGTTGTTAGAGTAGATGGGGTTACGTCGATGACATACATGGAGATTAGCTATGTGGGCAGGAAGATTTCTGGAGGGTTTTCTTTTGGACAGTGTCTTTTCACTTCGGTTAGCTAGTAGAAAGCGAAAGACCCGGATTACCTATTTCATTTTGATAACAATTAACTTTGTTACCTATACTTATACATCAATGACAAGTAAGGCATATCGGTTTACAAAGACATCGATTTATAAAGAAATTCGTACAAAGCTTAAATGTATGTCCTCGTAGCAACAACGAGGCATCAAAATATCCGTAGTGGATGTAAACGTATGTAAATTGGCGCGAATTTAAAGCACTATGTAATATTGTTGGTAATGTAATACTGGCAACACCGGTAAGGTAGCGCGGGTGAGATACAACGAGAAAATTGTATTTCCATTTTTACAATTTCAATTTAGTATTAATTCGAGTCCGGAGCCGGGCCGCGCCGCCACATGTAAAATATGGATCGGCTAAGTGAAATTAAAATGCTCTATAAATTGTGATTTTTGCAAGTCCTAAAGTGGGGAAGGCTTTTTATTATTTATCGCCGCGCGCCAACGAGGACTTACTGAAAATCGTCGTTATTATTCAATCTCCTTGTTTAATACATTTACCGCGATACACGGCTTCAAGAGTAATTATCGCTATTTGCATAATTGGGAATTATTTTTAATAATAAACGCTTTCACAGATTTATTGTATACTTTCCGGAATAATTCACGCTCATTGTTTTGATATCATACAATTTATGACGGTTGAACGTCGAAAAAGAAACCTTATAAATGAAAGCTTTTGTTTATTTTACTTGTTAAAATAAATTTTATGAATTGGCTTAATTTGAAAACTCATTTAAACTTATTGTTTTCTTCCGTTTAAGTAATAATGAACAACGTTTACATAATCAAGGTTCTGATTCCTCATACTAAAAGATTACCGCAGAATCTTCCCATTACGATTTCTAATGTAACCAGTGGCTTGTGGCAGTACACCTCTGTAGAGACCTTTGGGGAATACAGATGTGATATTAAACTAATTAAAATATGATTTTAGTGCTAGTATTATTATACAAATACTACATTTGGTCAAAGCACGGACCGCGACGTTGTGATGTGTTCATTTAGTATAAGAGGTAGCGGATACGGATATTTATATGTATTATAATAATTTAAAAATATAACTGGTAAGTAAAAAGTTAAAAACATTACATCTTACACTCTAAGATGTAAAAAAATCAAAGAATTGTTAAAGAAAATTTTGGGGCTATCGCTACTAAGTTTCAATTTAAATGATTACTTTCACTTAACACATTCAAATTATAAATCGTATAAACACAAAATTAGTCTATATAATGTTGTGACAAGAGAACAACAAATATATTGTCGATCTACAATGTTTTGCAATGTTGAACGTGGTGATATACTGTTGTATGTAACATATAAATTGTAAATTTTAATTGTAAATGCTTAGTTATAGACAATCGTATATTTCAATTTACTCCGGTACATATGTGCAAATACGAAAGGACTGGGGTGTGTTAAAGACAAAAGTGACCTTAGATACAAATATCTTACTCGATCGATTTTAAAAATTCTTTCCTAGTATAATAGCTTGTTAACATTGGGGACTGAAGGCAAAATATTTTGAAAAAAAAGCTTAATTTATTGCATCCATTTTAAGCAAGTTACATCTTTAATTATGCGGAATAAATACTAACAAAATTGTTTGAAGTTATATTATATTGTTGTAGGGTATTTGGATGTACATTACATTACATTCGAAGGTAGAAGTGAATCTTCCATCGCAGGGTGACAGTTTGTTGTCGGCCATTAAAGCGATACAAGTAATGTGCGTGTTTCCTTATAATACCGAGTAAATACATAGCAACTGTATAAGTGTATTAAAGAATAGTATATCTATCATTACCAGCTCATTTAACTCGGGACAAGATGACGCTCTGTAATACGATTTCCACCAAAAGAAAGGTGAAGTTTAATATCAGTAGGTGTAATTACAGTCGGATTTTCGAGTTTTAAGTGATAGATAATATTATAATGAAGTAACGCTCGCCGCCTCCTGCGTCGCTATTTGCAACCTTCGGGTTAGACTCTCTATTTCATTTCCACCAGTACAAAGAGAGATCTGCATAGACCGGAGTGACTGAATATTTATGAGAACCAAATACGTTTGAAATCACTGAGAAAAGCTGGTTTATTTTAAATTGTAATTTTATGTTATTCTAATAGTTTTACAAATTTATTAGCTGGTAATTTTTATAATTCTTAATTGAGAAGCGATTGTTTTAACGCTTTTTATTTTCTTTGAATTAGTTCAAAAAGTTTTCCTTGTACACCATATAGCAAATGCTATAGATGTGTTTCTATATGTTTTCGATTTGAACCCTTTACTTCTAAATTAGAAAGATTTAAAAGTATTAATTGTATTGAAGGGATAAACGTTTAACGTTTGACAGCTACAAAATTCAAGGACATAATATCAAATTCCTATCTATTTGCACATATTCCTTATACGCTAAAAGTAGCCTATGTTTATCCCGTAGCTTAAGACAGTTTCAAATTTTTCAGAATCTGCGTAGTGGACTTTTGTAGCCATTTTAATTCAACGAAACAATCAAATCAAATCTTTTCTCTTTATTTAATAATATATAAGTATAGACCAGTATTAAGTACAGTGGACCTAACACAGCTCTATTAGCACACCTGTAACGGGTGTCTAATATAAGTCGTTTGTTAACATTCGGCACACATCCGCGTCGCTTATCTCAGTTAAAGTCGTTGAACAAAATAAACAAACGCTATTAGGGGGCTGGTACATCGCAATCAGTGAGCCATCAGCCTGTCGGTTCTTTAAAATGGTCGGTTCTCGTAGTATGCCTCCCAATTTTGTACACTATTGTGTAGTCATTGGTTTATTGTTAAGTTTTTGCTGCGTGTATTTAAATACTTACATTAAGTCTAAGCTAAATTCTTTTGTGAAAGATCTAAATGCGAATGGAAATAATATTTCGACAAAAGAATACAAATAATTAAAAAGCTAAGATCAGATTTTACATAAAAATTATTAAGCTGTTGTTCTTTACTTAATCGTTTTGAAATACATATATTTTGCTTATTAACATTTGTGGTACTTGTAGATATATAACAAAACTGGTCTTTTAATAACCTTGAAAATGTATGAAGAACAGAATAATTTTTTATAGAACTAATTATCTAACTGAATTAAGTGTGGATTAACATATCAATTGAATGTTTTTGTTTTTGTTTCAGAGGGTTTGGGTTCATCACATTCGGCGACCCCGCTAGTGTAGACAAAGTTTTAGCTCAAGGAACACATGAATTAGACGGAAAAAAGGTGAGTTATAAAAGTCTATATCTTTTTAATATTACATTTTATATCTAGGCAGGATTTATCTTAGCTAAAATTGTTTTAATAACCTAAAGTATGTACTCTACACCTAATGACATTTTTTACATCTTGATACAGACTTCAAATAGATATCAAGCTTAGCACTTAACAACACCTTAGGAAATTCATTTTTATACTATAGGTGCTCATTTTACCTTATATTTACGTGTACTTTAAATTAATAAAACTACAAACATAAAATTTCTAACTAGCATCATAACTATAAGCAGTCGGTCTGATATTTCAGTACATCGCAGTGAAATCAGCGCACAGTTTTATTTCCGTACACATATTTTTATTCGACTGCCTTTACGTTTACAATTTTAATTTTGCTGGCTACTTAAAATTGCACCGTAAAATCGTAATGGGAAAAACAACAGTTGAAATGTTGCTTTAACCTCCGGAGAGGTAAAAATATTTTATGAACATGTTTACTTAATTAAGTCATTTTTACAAATTTGACTTCAGTTTGAAACTATTATACATTTTTAATAAGTTTCTGGTCGACTGACTCATACAAACTGTTAGCTTTGTTCCATTGTTGACGTTAAAAACTGCGTTGTTTCTTCTCCATAAAACGAATAAAATTAATCAAGGACAATTTGAAATGGTCGATTTATTGCAGGCCGTGATGCTTTATTTTATAGAGTTCATTGTCCATTAATCTTAGTTTCAAATGTATTACTTGAACCAACGAATGGGTCAACTGTTGCGAGTGTTTTACTATCGCGCCCAGCTATTATTTCAATAAGCCAAATAGTACTGCCAAATCTTGCAGCGAGGATATTTCTATCGTACTCGTATGTAATCATTTACGTAGATAATACTCATCTTTATATCTGGAGATCCGAGACGCATTGCTTGTTTCTTTCCGAGAGCTCTCAACAGATGGAGAAAAAAGTCGATTACTATCGCTCGCCACGAAATAATCTAGATAAATTACAGAGCCCGGCGTTGTTTACTTTGATTAAATTGTACTCGACTGGCGGAAGATTAGCCGAAGCCTCACAAATCGAGCGAGAAGAGAGAGCGTTTTCTCAATTTACATAAAATGAACGCGAAAATCGCGATTGTCCTTACTTTTAGTATTTCGTATATTAATATTCTATGGCTTTTGGTTTGCGCTTTTGATAGCATTACGAGTATTTAATTGTTGCTTTTGGATTTTCTGTTGCTCTTTTTCGTTTTTATTTTCAACGAATTTTGCGAATACACTATTGAATATTTTATTTATAAAATGGAGTGTGGTTTTATTTTATTAATTAGCTATAAGGTGTTTAAATTAGTTTTAGTATTGCGTTCTCTAGAACAATCATTAGAGGTAATTAAATTGTTATGAAAGAGATTGCAGGGTTATGTTGGAATAATTTCCGCTTAGCTACGATTTCTCTAAGATTTTTAATTACGTAAAACAATTATAAGAGAGTGAATGTTTTATTAGTGTAAATTGAAATATTAATGAGGATTGAATAAGTAAAAAAATAAAACAAATTTATAAAATAATTAGGTACGTTTCAAAATTAATAATTTAAGACTCATGTCGTTTTGTAGATATCGTCAAAACTCTTATTCAATGTAAATGATAAATAGCAGCTATTTAAGTGGGGAATAGTAGTCATAAAAATTACAAAATCATATTAACCCAAAAAACAGTTCAGTATATAAAAATACAAGGATAAAGCTACAGGGTTCAATTAGTAAACAATAAATGAATCACAAATATTGAATTATATAGGTAAGTATATTAGAATTCCATATATCGTAAATGTATAACATTACACGTATATTGTAATAAATAAATACGAATCCCACGCTGTTCGTCCTTCAAGTATAAGTAAACTTTTGCCATTTATATTTTATTAAGAAATATTGAAACTTTATTTTTCCAAAGAAGTTTGTTTCGAGGCACATCGATTGAAAACGATTCAAGCAAGTACATTTAAGTTATCGTATGAGAATGGAATTTTCATTTACACAGACTTATGAATTGTATTGTGTGAATATAGAATAGTAACAAATATGAAATACTGTATTTGTACGTACTTATATGAATATTACGAATTTTAACTTCAGTAAAATTCTTATGCTATGACGTAATATAAATTTTAAATTACAGTAATGCGAAATGACGGTATTTTTATCAAATAATTTCGCTCTCTTCGATTACCTAGATATCGAGATTGTAGGTACAACTCCAGTACCAAAATATACATTCAAATATCAAACTGAAGTTTTTTTTATTACTCTGAAGAAAATTTAATAGGTATGACGAAGTAGGTAGCCGTAGTAGGGTATTTAAAAATAGTGACGCCAGCATAGCTGACGTCATCGTTATTGGAAATTCCCATTTTTTGTAACACACTAACAAAACACTTGCTTTATTATAATTTAGGTATTCTTTTATTACGTAAACAGTAACAGAATAATAGGTTTTCACTGTCCGAGCTCAGAGAAGCGAATCCACCACTCGTACCCGCGCTGGTACTTTTTACTAGATCTGTAGTGTGGTAGAGGGGTGACAATAGAGGGGCGACCGGAACACGTGCAACAATGTTGCTGTTTTGCGCCGATAGGTATTTCTATAAAATAATATATGTACTTAATCTATTAAACTTATAAGATTAACATATATTTTATAATAAGAATAATTCGTTGAACGTAAGTATTTCCTAATATAAACCTACTAGTATGTTATTTCTTTGTATATTGTATACGAGCGAATTCCTAGTAACTGTGAAAAACAAAAATCCGAATAAGACTGTAACATTTAATATACAGCAAATTCTAAACATGTCATAATATCAGCGCTTCCATTTTAATATGAAATTGTGATTTTCCACAAAATTCTCCGTACATATTTTTAAAGTTGACGTGATTTATTATTGTTCGTAAACGTCATTTATATTTAGCTAAGATCACTGAAGATTTGTGCCACACTTAGGACGTCAATGTTCGTTTATCGCTTATATTATTTATCTTTGTTACTGAATAACGTTATGGATTTCAATTTTTTTCTTGCTTCCTAATCGGAATTGCGTATGAAAGTACCTAACTCTTGTTTAAAGTTTTTAAATAAGTATTTTTTTTTAAAACCTTAGAAATATTATTCTATGATTTCTGTTATATTAAACGCTATAACATATAAAACTGCGGTGTCAATCTTAAATCTCGTCATAGGCATTGTAATATTGATCAGTTGGTCAAATTCGGTTAGATAAAATTTTATAAAAATGAAAAACAATACGTATATGCAAATACGTACAATTCATATCAGTTAAGTTCCGATCGAATCATTGCTTTTCGTGTAGTAATGTTTGAACAGAAAGATAAGACTAACGATAATAAATAGAAGGCACATTATTGTCTTAGGAGATATACGTTACAAAGAAGAGTAAAGGAATTTGCCAATATTTTGTTGGTTATAATTATTACCTTTTATAGAATAAAATATAATATATTTATGGGTGAGTCAAAAGCTGCCCGTGGCCACATTCCTCCGCGTATTTCGATTCCCGTTCGACTTTAGCACATTTAATTCGCCATGATCATAAATTCATATTGCCACCTAACACGTTCTGCGCTGTGCCTGAATTCCAAAATGCTAACTACGTACTACTAGTCGTCGTCCATGAAAATAAAATGCTTTTCAATGCAGCCATTGAAGTATGTTACCGTGCTGCTGCATAAATTTGCTCTAGTAGAACGCTGTTTGAATTATTTCATAACTTGTAAACACTAACGCTGCTTCGGAGACGCCTTCATTTTTTCCATCTTACCCTTTAAAGTTACGCTTACGAGATTTTTGTGGGATCTTATTCCTTTAATACTGCGTAGCTTGGTATAGTAGGTTCCCACTGAAATTCATCTTATATAAAGATTGTATGGTCAAAAACCTACCTACGTAACTTAAACCAAGGCTTTAAAATATCAGTTCAATGTCATATTAATTATTAGTCAGTACAATATTAGTTGTTAGTGTTAAGCTTACAGAGTGTATAGAGTGACTTATTATAGTGATTCCTAATCGAACAATAACGAACGCAATACCGCCCGTGCGTCGGCTCGCTCACTACTGTACCGTACTCCGTAATGTAGCGACGCGACGTGTTTTTGCACTGGATTACCCGTTTAAACAATGCGAGCGCCGGAACACCAAATAAAGGGAAACACTAACCGAGGACCGCGTTATTCTTCCAAAATTAACTCATAACGCCAAGAGCTGTTGATTTTTTTTCAACCGTAATCTGCTTTAACGGGCACCGGGCCAGTCGCTTTGTAAATCGGCCGCATTCGACCGCCGCGAAATGTGAATCTTTAAATGTTGAGCATACATTTTTAATGTCGTTTTAATGCCACGCCTCGGCCGATTGTGGCAACAATTAACGTTATAACGAGTTCATTAATAATGGACTATTCAAATTCCGTTTTTAAATAAGCTTTTACGGAGCAAGATAACGTTTAAGCGCGGATGTGTTTTTGTAAATGCGGTTCATATTAGCGCTGAGTAAGGTTATGTTTTGAGGTTATTCAATAAATTTATCAAAAAGGAAGATTGTCGAGATAATTAACCAAACCGCTTATTCATTAATTATAATTAGTAGGTACATATTTTATTATACGCAACCCATTGTGATCTCGCTTTGAGTATTTTATACAGTACCCATATCATCAAAATTTACATGTTATATAATAGAGCGAATGATTCTAAATAATTAATAAAATCTCTGTCATCTGGAAATAACTATTAAAATGTCTCTATACCAACAGATCATTAATAATTACAATACTTACATCAAAATCTAAAATTGAAAGCAACCAATATTACCAATATACGAATATTTAATTTAAAATGTCAATATTTAATAGACATAGGGACGCACGGTATATTTTTTAAATCTCGTTTAATGTAAATAATTGTCACATAATATATGTTCTATATCTATATATTACGACAACTATTTTAGAATAAGTCAAAATACTTTCAAAATAAAGTTAACTTATATCTACCTATATACGTTCTGCTTTGCATCTTAAATATAGGAAAAACAATCCTTCCGTGCAAGGCTCCGCAATAATAAGTGTATGTGCGGCGCCCACCTGAAGAGATTGGGGTAAAGGAATGCTTAATATAAAGTCCCTTAGTACTTGCGTCCAATAACATACCGACTTCGCAATCGTAGGCAACTCCTTGCTCTTATGGTTCACCGTATTTTTCTTCTAATACGTGCTCGAGATGTCCATATATTACTTCGAATTTCTTTGACAGATTTAAATTTGAACAGATCTATGTAGCAAAGAATATTATGAAGTTTAAGCATTTACAAATTGGATAGCATTAAAATTTGGCTCGCAAAGTCCAGTTGACGGACATATTCATTGTATGCAGGAAAAGTTTCTTGCCGTCGTGTCTGGTTTGAACTTCGCTCGGACATCAGGAACCGTAGATATAGTTGCACAATGGAATAAAGTAGCATCGGAAGCTCGTTGGAGTTAATAAATAATACAGAAACGGAGTGACATGCGCACAGTGCAAGGAGTGCCCTAAGTCTGTTTTGACTGCAAATATCTGCGCCGGATGCCTGTCTGTACTTTCCAATGCCGAGATCTATAGTTTCTAGAAAGTTGCCTTTATATTATGCTATGGTCATACTATTCATTTGTACGAGTGCTATACGATGATAACCATAATTTTTGCGTCATAATAAAATTTTGTAAGCCGTTGTATCATTCATCATATCAACTTATTTTTATACACTACTAGATTTTACCCGTGGCTTCGCTCCCTTTGAATTGATTAAATCAATATCGGTTTTAAAAAGTAGCCCATGTTCAGTATGACACCTCCAAGAATATGTGTACAAAACCTAATAGTAGTTTTTGCGTGAAACTGCAACAAACATCGCTACTTTCACATCTAAAATATTAACTAAGGGTAAATACGATTAAATACATCATCACACTTGTTGTAGAACTAGTCGATTACGTACCTATTGTATTAAACTTCATTGTAAAAATATGTGATATTAATATGATATCATTTAAGTGCGTGTAACACTTCTGATATATCGGTCTTATCCAGTGCAATTATTGTAGTGTCCTCAACAAATAGAGTCAGAGTTCTGAGGACAAATAGTGCGTAATCTTTGTCTCCCGAGACTACTGGCCACATCGCGTCCAGCTTTTGTTCAATCAGAATTGTCTGATAAGCCCTAACTGTCTTGATTTAGCTGATTGTAACTACAATTCAATAGAGTTTGCATTTAAATGGACATAATTCTCTGCAATAATATTCGGCTGCTTTTGTATAGGAATAATCACAATTTTCGCAATATAGAGATTCAGGAACAATGAATGAAAACACACGTCATATATATCATACAATATGATATGACGTCATCATAAATTCAGTTTGACGGATGATACGGGATCGAGAGTACCATTGTTTGTAGCCCCAGTTAATATAGATATCGAATTAAAGAAATCAATCTGTTAGTTGCCCGATATATATCGGGCAACTAACAGATTGACACTTCAATCTATAGCACTGCCCATATGGGCAGTGCTATAGATAACATGGAAACAATATTTATTGAAGTTTAGTATGTGAAAAAGGATTATCAGCAAGTAATTATACGGATATAATTGCATTTATTCGGATTACAACACGAGACTTGACATACAACTGATTTAAACATTGAATGTGTTTCATTCGTTACGTTTAATGACTTATTTACAGAATGCCAATATATTTACAACTGGCTGCGCGCCGTGGTTTTACCTACGTAAAAAGAGATTCTAAGTTCTTTAAATTTTGTGATACAATATATAATAGTAAAATGCTTCGCAATATAACAAACTTTTTATAATATAACTGAGTGTACAAACAAGCGTTCTGCCACCAAATTTCCGTCCGATGGGCAAGTTTTATTTTCCTCAAGCATTTGCCCTTTCAACAGTATTTAAGGGTAAGTAATATCTTACAGAGTGAAGGGAAAATACTTCGGTTGCATTAGGTGTGAGCCGTAGGCCTTAAAACGGCAACGTGTCGGTTCCCACGCAAGCTCGGGTTACTCAGAATCTCATTTTTTCTCACAGAATTAAAGCAGCGATAAAATTCTTGAGACGTCGCATGAAAATGTGCGTCACCTGCCTTGCATATTGATGTGTGTCCCAGTAATGACGTTTGCCGAGCCTCCCCTGCCCAGTTTCATTACAATCTGTCTCCGAGGGCGTTAAAGCAAAATCCTACTTTATAAACAATCTGTGTCAAGTGTTTTCCAATCGCGTCGAAGCTTGTTTGCATATTTCTTTATTGAATGACTAAAAGCTATAGCAATTAAAACAATGCTACGGGCTACGATTTCGATGAAGTACAAATTAATAATCGTCATGAATATTCATTACATTTTATTCAATACGGCAAAATGAATTACTACGTCATATTAATTAAGCCTTCAAGTGTGTTAATATTGGACCACGAATGCGACTGCTAAGAATGTGGGCGCATAAGTCGTCACTGAACATTAAGTCGGGCTTGAACGTGCACGAGCGTATATCTTAGCCGTGGAGGGTAAATATTGTTCTTAATTTAATTCTAGTTAGTGCGATCGCACACGTAGGTTACGCCGGCGCCGAGCCGCAAGTCGCGCGTTGCACATCGAATATTTCAGAGGGAATGGCACGGAATATTGCAATAGCTCGCCCTAATCTTGAGCCAACTGAAGTGGTGCACCTGGAGCCAAATTCGTTCCAATTAGGAGGAGTTAGAGTACGCGTCGCAGACTGAGCGGCAAATGATGCGGTGCCCACTTGAAGCGGCCGACACTTATGCGTCGTCTGCACGTAAATAAATTCTGTAGCCGCTTCCGGAGCTCGTCATTAAACTTTCTTGTCCTTAACGCCGCGTGTGACGTTTGTTAATTATCGAGATTTTACACCACGCCTGCTGATTGAAATTGCATGTTCTGAATGCTAGTTTCATTAAGCTTCACCCATAGTTTCAATACAGCGAATGCAATTAATTTTAATTGCTTCTAATAGTTCCGCGTATTGCTCCGATGATCACGTGCCATCATTAAAATGTCAAACAATCGTTGGATATTTCCTTAAATATCCTAAAACGAGCAACGGTAAGCTTTCGTTGTGACGGTTTCAATTCATTTCATTGGTTTGTTTAGAAATGTATAACATTTTATATACGACTATAATATGTTTTATTACATATTTAAGTTTAAATCAAAGACAATCACGCAAGCTATAACAAAGAAAATCTTTCTACTAGCGTGTATAATGCAGCATATGGTAGAGAAGTACTCTTTATCATGGGCAATAGTTTATTTCATATCAAATACACGCTGTGAGGTAGGATCAAATAGCAAGCATGCACGATAGCCGTCCAAGATCATTGAATCCATTTGTATCGTATTCAAGCTAAGGTGCTATAGAATCGACACCCGATATCAAATCCTATACTCAGATATTTATGACATGAAAGTGTTCATATCTAAAACGATTATTGTAATCTATATAGGATATGCAGGGGCATTAGTTAGTAATGCGAAGACGATATTGTCTGGGTAAGTAGCTTAGTTTTCACGTCCAAATCACTGAACCAATTTTGATGAAATTTTTTAGATTTAAAAATAATAGATTTCTAAGAATAATGAAGGAGGAATAAGAAAGTTCGTGATTGGGATCTACATAGATGAAACCGCGGGACGTAGCTAGTTAATATATAATATTAAAGCAATTTATGTAGTTAAACTTGTTTTGTACGCGAAATTTAATAGTTGTAGACTTAGCTACAATTGAGATAAATTTAATTTCGAAATTGTGGTATTTTAATAATAATCAGTATTAATTAGTGGGTTAACAGCCTTAAATATAATAGTATAGTAAATTTATAATTCATGCCCAGACCGTCATGATAGCATACTTTGGGACATGATCTTTAGTACATCTAGATCAAAGTTAGGGTCGACTTGTATGCTAATACCTAAGGCTTCATGTAAATTAGAGTATTTAGGCCCAGTTTTAATAGGTTGCCACGTAATAAATTTTAAGGCAGCTAAGCGGGTACTACGCTTTTAAATATACACAGTAACAGCTTATATTAAATATGTATATAATAAAACTATTCGCATAAATTATGCAGGAAATAATAATACGAAACAAAAAGACAATTTCGAAAATTACCAATTCAATATTCTCATGGAAAAAGCAAAATCATACAGAATGTATTAACCATGAAATGTAGGAACGATGAACGACTAACTACACGCGACATCAATATCGACTGTTTACTTAATATAAAATTTAACGTAATCGACGATACGACGGAGCCATCGCAAGTACATGAGGCGACGTACACGTATCCTAACAGTAGTGATATCCCACTAATGTGCTTTCTCCTGCAATCTTTTCTTGCGATGACACGCTCAATTTGGCTGCTTAGGAAACATCGATTGTAAAACGTACGCGTTAAGGCGCTTTTTCGCGTGCCCAAATATTTCGACTTACGGTAATTTGAAGTTTAAAAGCGGCAATGTCAATCTTTATCGCAAGGGAAGTAGTAGGAAGGGGGAGGCCGGTAGCCAAGGAGGGTGCGGCACTGCGTCGATTGTAATCACGCAAATGGTTCCATATCAAAACGTCACACTCGTAGATATGATATCGATGTTTCGATGTCAATTTTGCGGGGCGCAGGTTGGTGGCCAAAGCTATCCACACTGATTGAATATATAAAACCATGATTTGAACGTAAATTTTTAATTGTTGTCTGTTTCGAGTGCTATTATTCGGTCAATGAATACATTGTGGGTTTAGTTGTTTATTAATATTTTATTCGTGACAATTTTATTTAAAAGATTTTCCTATTCAATGTTAAACTATGTAAATGTGTACAAGAACAAAATAAATCAATGTACGTACCTAGTTATAAAATCGAGCGTCCTAAATTCTCCACTCATTAGTAAAGTAGGAAGACCGGCCACTCAAAGACTCTAATAATAATTTTAAAGTAATTGGAGCTTTGAGAATATAATGTCGGTTCAGATACCCGAATGGGGCAGTCTTTAGTTCTCTTTTATTTTTCTATCGACACAGGCTGCCGGCTAGCCACTGACTGCTTCCATTAAAATAACTCGTTAAAATTTATCATCGACCCGCTTAATCGCTTTAACGCCACCATCTGGGGTTTTATGATTTTTCTGCTTGCTCTGTGTATTTTCGCGGTCATTTTACAACTTTTACAAAATTGCTTGCGTGTCCCGTTTAAATGATCGCATAACGTTTTGCGTTCACAATTAAAGACGTACAAGTAAATAATTACAATAGCAATAAAACGATTGCATTGTTGCCGACTTTGATTAATTTTTAACGCGAAAATAACATGCTGCATTCAACGCATTAGCTTAGTTAATAATAGCTGTGAGCGCGGTGAAGGCTGCCCGCTTACAGTCTGACAGTCTGCCCTAGAATATAGCTACTAACAATCTTATACACGTGTACATTCTCATTAAAATTAAAAGTCATTATCATGCCGTATTTGCTATCACCGCAACTCCTTAATGAACTAAAAATTATAATTTCCATAAAAATAAAATACTCAACCGAAATCCAATTTAATCAAATCATGCCGGATTTTCTGTAGCTGCGTTATTCCGCTGAGCGCTCAAAAGATAATTAAATAATTAAGAATGTATGAATGATGCTGTAAAGCTGTTTCTCTGATATTGTAATAATGCAGTCCTCTTGGGCAAAATCTTTTAAATTATTCTCTCATGCTCGGCACATAATTACGTGGACTTGGATGCCTACTCGCGCGTCTATTGTAAATATCATAAAAAGGACTTTAGAAAATTCGTTAGAACTCCACTTGACTAAGTTCTTCTCAAATTAATGCACAGGCGAAGAGTGGTCTAGCCATAAAGGGTAACGCACTCAATTTACTGTATGGCTTTGAACTAGACAGTAATTACACACGAAACATAATTATAATAAAAGTAAAAATTCAACAGCATGTGTGGGTATATTACAATCTGCTAACTGCAACACAGACAAACGTAGAAAATAGGTAGGTAATTAATTAAATACCTTAGAATTTATATCCATCATAGAAACGAATCAGTAATCATTTGAATAAATAATTCGGTAAATGGCCAGCGAGGTTCGAATGCAACATTTCCTTGGAAAATGTCAAAGGTTTATATTTTGCGTTTATAACGGTCAGCAAACGCGTCGAGATAGGAAAAAAAGGGGTTCAAAGCGACCGCTGGTCGGGAGAAAATCTGAGAGCTTAAACATTGGCACGTATGAAATAGTGGCGCTCGGTTACATGAAAAAGACGAGAGGAGGAATCGAGTGACAGGACCACGGCGCAGGATTTTCAGTCGGATGCTTTTTTGCAGGCGGGTTTTAGCGACGGACAGTGCACGATGGGGATTTATTACGCGTCCGGCGTCCACGTCGCGATTATACTATCTAAGACTTCCTTGTCAAATTATTTCGAATGTTATTTTAAAGACAGCTATAGATACCCAACATTTTAATAGGCAACACAGTTTTTTGCGCAACACGACATGCTTATTAAAACTCAAAAACATTTTGATAATAAAACTGCATTTTCGAAATATACGCAGAATATAATTATAATGTTGTCTCTACTTCCTACGCTTACAGAATATGATACAAACTGTTAACAATAATAATTATTTGGTATTCCTTACAGATTGACCCCAAAGTGGCCTTTCCAAGAAGAGCACATCCAAAGGTAAGTAAACGATATGATATCCCTCTGTGGCAAACATAAACTGAGAAGCCTAGCTTTATTAAGTTCATTCAGATTAAATTTTCACTATGGCACCCGCAAACTTACGACATATTGTTTAATGTGAAATCTTGGTTAGCGCCGCTTGTTTATTTTCAAACATTTACACAAAATATTATTTTAGGCTGGACATAACTCTTGCTGGCTATTAAGATGTTGGCTCATGATGCATAAATAAGTGAGGGATGATAATTTAGTATGCGGGCGGTGATCTTGAGACCGTTCTTACTTTACTCAGCGCGGGCGGACTGATTGAATCGCGTAATTATGAATTTAGCCTATTTCCCTCATCTCTTAACTTTATTATAATTTGTGTAACTGCTCTTATTTGATTACTTCGTTTCTTACGTCTTCATTTAAATACTTAGTAATTTTCTTGAACTAGTTTTATACAAAAAATTATAAGAATTAAATTTTATGTGTGTATAAAAGAATACACTTTTAGATAATTAGTGTATTTTTTGTATTTTAATTAAGTCATAAGTATGCGTTAATAGCAAAGGAACGGTGTTATACAATTTACATTTATAAATTTATTATATTACTTTGCGCCTCAAACAAACTTCCTTAGTTGAATGCACAATTTCCGCTCCAGACAATTCTATCTGACGAATTTCCTAGATAATGGGAATACTAGGGGACGCGCTGTGAATGAGATGATTTCCTACCTATATGAACAATTTATACTTGTTTTTAGACCCCTAAAAATATTAAGTCAAAAATGGTCCCTACAAATGCTAATTGATTTACGTACACCCTCCAAATTATGGTGTTTTGTATATTAAGTTCAAACATTGATATTTCGAAATTTATTAGGTACGGTAGAGTGACCTTACATTTTGCGTTTTAGTTTGAATGTATTACGCAAAGAGAAGGATTATTTTGCAATTCAAATGACAGCGAAAGGAAAGGTGTATCGGTCGCACCATATTAGCAATTTTACTTTACGAAATATCAACAAATACCCAAACATCTGTGCGTGGATTTTGCGTGACGATAAATTAACGTTAAGACTTCGAATCCAAAGCTTATCGGTTCCACGTTTTGTTCAGCTATAAATAAGACTTTTGTAATATTTCATGTAAAAAAACTGTATGTGGCATCTGGTTAATAAATTATAGATAGGAATCGTTACGCAAACATTGTTTCTAGTTATTACGTCAATGTTGAAAATAATTTCGGTGTAAAGGATAACCGGAGTACGTTTCGTATTAGAATGTTAGCGGATCCAAAAACAAAACCGCGGAAAGAGTCGGCACGCTAGCTCCTTCTTTTATATGGACGTTAAACGTGATGGATGGTTTTAAAACATCACGTTATATTACTCCATCCGGGCAGCCCGTGCGGCGTTGCGTGGCCGGTCAAAGGGGATGCCGGCTATGCGAATTACATGAATACATTAAGGGAATACTACCTCATATATGTTAGGTACACTATAATGCTCACGAATTAAATTTAGAGCGTTCCTTCATCGCAGTTCAAACGGCATCCATATATGTAAATTATCAGCTTTTATTAATCATACCACTGATTATGACGGGACTCAGTACATTCAGGTCGAGGGCTTTAGATGTTGACGTATTGTAAAGAAGCCTGTAATTACTGGCTTGAATAATTTCGTCTGAAAGAAAATGATAACTTTTTTGTAAGCGTAATTAATCGCGACGATAAACGATGCGCAAAATGGTTTTGTCCCAGTGCTTGCGGCCTGAAATTCAAATTCGTGATTAGCGTACGCCGCGACCGGCGCGTCTGCGTTTTTCTAATGCAAACAATAGAAAAAGGGGACATCGTACTTCGGGCGCAAACTAAGAACAAAACAAACGAATTTTTAATATCGTCTTTATCGATAATTGAGACTCTCGCGAAAACCTCTTATTTTGAAAAGTTTTCAGAGACTGAAAGAGGAATCGAGGGGGAAAATGGAATTGGAAGAAAAAACTTTTTTCATCTTCTTTGTTTGACATTGTCAGTAACCAAGTTTTATTTTCACAGTAGATCTATTTAATTTAGGATCGGTTCAAGAGATTTAATTGCATAACAACTGGGTAATGACGGGTGAGTGAAGTGACTGCCCGTGTTGCGTGAAGAGAATTTTGTTTGGTTTTTCGGGTAAAGACAAACAAACCTAAAAGGAAGGGTATATGTAGTAGGTAATGATATAGATATGAATGTTTATTTGTATTTTCCACTATAGCACCTACATTACTGAAATAATTATGTTATAAAGTGCTTATAGATTTGTAATAAATGACTTAGGCTCTAGAAATCAAATTATCACAATTTAGAGGGATGGTGTAGCTTACACCTGAAATAGAGCTTAAACAAAAATACCTAAAATAAACATCATTAACTAGTCATGTTAAAAAAATACGTAGTTTAAATATCTAATTCTTGTTTTTTTCAATGAGATCGAAGACATTACACCTTTAATTGCATACTCGACAAAACCAATAAATATAATGTCGGATATACATCATGATTTTATCGGATTATAGTTTTTAACGGTTTTCGTGTAAGGTTCCGATCAATACGATATATATTTGCAGTGAATGGCGATGGTGGAACAAAGGCTAATATGTCATCGTGGGCAAGTTAATTGACGCGGTTTCCGCAGCCGCGGCGGAACGCAGACGTCAACGTTTCCTCCCGTTACATATTTATATGGTGCTCACTTGTTAACATAAAGTTCTTATTTTATAAAACAGTTCGTAAATAATTCGACGCACTGCGAGTCTGCTGCTATTCATAATATTGTCTCGTTTTTATGACTTCTGTAGTCATAAAAACGTACTATAATAACATAGCTAAAAATCAAAAAATCAGTTTAAGACTAGGTTACAAAAAGTACAAAATAAGTACAAAATAAGCAAGGTTTCTCTGATTCAACCGATAAAATATAGTCTTAAGATTCATTGTAATGTCGAATGTGATAGGTATCGCATTTACTTTGGAAGTGAAGTGAAGCTATAGAAATTAAAATAGTTTGATTTTAGCAAGACTCGAATACACGATTTACTTTTACCTACATGATGTATCGTTGTAGGTATTTTAAGAACTAACTGGACAATTATTCAGTGCTCATGTCCTCTCAAAGTTTACGAGAAATTCAATTAAAACAGTCTAATCGAGCCAGAAATGGTCGCCAGAATTGCTAGTAGGTATATATTTGTAATCACGTCGGCGCGAGTTTATACTCTTTAATGGACTCGGCAGAAGTAGTTCCAACTCTCCTTACGGTTAAGATATTTGAGGAAAAACACGCCTCTACTACGAGTGTACAGAAGTCTACAGAAGCTCATTAAAAGGCACAAAAATTTTTTATAAATGAAGACTTTACATCCAGGGTAATGAAAAAACGGAAAGAGCTCCTAAACGAGCTTAAGGCAAGAAAGGAAAAAGGAGAGAGTGTATTTTTAAAATATGACAAAATAGTTAACAAAAAAGCCCAAAACAGTGAAGAATCATATTTACCCCAAGATAATCCAAGAATAAGAAAAAGAAAACAAAGTAAATCCCCAGTTTTCCAAAGGGGAAAAAATAACTCTCTGCCTGAATTGTCGAATGTGGTAAAAAAGAACAAACCCATCGAATATTATTTAAAACAAGCTTCAAGCAGCGTTGACCTAGAATAGCAACTACATATGGCCCCCTCTACCAAGCAAAAAATTGAAATATACAATACAAACATTAAAGAAAACTCTCCCAGCCCGGCTGGTCACCGGGGGAGCAGAAGACCACCCCCCTCCATCCAAAAACCAATCATATATATAAATACATTTAACGTGAAGTCTCTTCTAGGCATGGGCCGGCAAGAACATTTAGAATATAGTATTAAAAACATCAAATGGGATATTTTGGGTCTTTCCGAGGTAATGAGAGAAGGTACACACATTTTGGAAAATAAACAATATATATTCTTGTACACAGGAAGAAAAAGTGGAAGAAATGGAGTTGGCTTTATGGTCAAGAAAAAATGGAATAAAAATATTTTAGATTTTAAAGCCGTCTCCGATAGGGTTGCTAGATTGGACATGCTTATGGACGAAACACCTATAACAATCATCCAAGTCTACGCTCCTACCAGAAAAGCTAGTCAAGAAGAGATCGATACATTTTATGCAAATATACGAATGTCAATGGAAGAGTCGCACTCGGATTGTATCTTAATGGGTGACTTTAATGCGAAGATCGGCTGCTGCACTCCCGACGATAGAACTGTAATGGGTTCATGGGGCTACGGTGACAGAAATGACCGAGGAAAAATATTATTAGACTTTTGTCACGAAAACCAACTCTATATAATGAACACCCACTTCAAGAAAAAAGAAAAACAAAGATGGACTTGGCGATCACCAAACGGTAAAACCTTCAATGAAATAGACTTTTTCATAGTAAGAAAGAGTAAATTATCCAAAGTAGATAACGTACAGATATTAAATACCACCTACCCGTCGGACCACAGAATGATCAGAGCAACTTACAAGTATAATACAACACAAGGACAAAGAAAATATCGAAGGACCTTCAGGGGAAAAGTATCCGAGCTAGAGCAAAATGAGAAAGAGTATCTGAAAGACATTTTTAAAAATTCGTTTACCCAACATGAAGAATATTTTGAAAATGAAAGCGACGTTCAAGCACAATATAGTAAACTTATAAATTCCATCAAGAAAAGCATTAGCAAACTACCACAAAAATGCGAAAAAAGAAAAATTGACCACATTTTTACAGAACCAATTCTGGACCTTATAAATAGAAGAACTTTGTTAAAGGAAAAAACAATAAAAACTATCGCTGAAAAAAAAGAATTAACCTATCTTTACCATAAAACTAGAAAGCTCATTAAAAAGAATAAAGAACGCCACAAAATAAACATCATACAAGAAGAATTAGAAAAGAGACGATCTGTAAAAAGAGGAAATAAACGCCTAAAAGAATATACACCATGGGTACCGTCTCTTAAAACATCTAGAGGACTCACTTGTACTAATAGAGACAATATTATTGACATAGCTTCAGACTTCTACCAAAAACTCTATGAATTTAATGAAAAAGATGACAATATAAAGGAGTCTATTAACATTATTACACTTGAAAATGACAATATATCACCCTTCAGTCAAGACGAAATACGGCACGGTATTCTGTCACTAAAAATTGGGAAGACCCCGGGAGAAGATGGAGTTACGAACGACATATTAAAAGCTATTATGGAACCATTATGTCCGATTCTAGAAAAACTTTTCAACAATATAGTCACACAATGTAAAATACCTACAGATTGGGAGACTTCAGTTATCAGACTTTTATATAAAAAGGGTGACACGCTAAACATTAATAATTATCGACCTATAAGCCTTCTGCAAACAATATATAAGTTATTTACCAGCATAATATTAACAAGAATTAAAAAAACACTCGAATTCGAGCAGCCGAGGGAGCAAGCCGGATTCCGACAAGGGTATTCAACACTAGATCACATATTTACCTTAACTCAGATTATTGAGAAATACAAAGAATATGGTGGAGTACTCTACATTGCATTTGTCGATTATACAAAGGCTTTCGATTCCATACAACACGACGGTCTCTGGAACT